>JAAEAF010006392.1:0-26221 GCA_011037195.1 Triatoma infestans | reverse complement strand
ATTTTATTTATTTATTTATTTGTAATTTGTTTTTGGGGAGTTCCCCATACAAATCGAGTTGGCTCTACATGTCATACAAAATATAAAGTACAAATACATCACATACAAAGTACAATGGGAAAATAAAAAAGAAATTAAATGGTAACTCAGAAACGAACGAAATTAGAACAAATTTTACAAGTAATAAAGAATACCTATTTTTTTGTTTTTGTTTTTTGTTAATTGGATTCAGAATAAAAGTAAAAATTAAAAGTTGCTTTATACATAACAGAAAGTATTATATTAGTCATTCATAATGAATGCTCTAATCTTCATTATATTACAAACATAATAACAAATCTGTTTACAAGTATAGTTGTCTAGAGAGCGGAAAATTTTAGGAAAGTCATTAGGAGGAATGTTTCTAATACAAGGAATAAGGTGTCTACGGACATCATCGTAAATTGGGCATGAGACAAATAAGTGGAAGAGGTCTTCTATCGCGTCCCTATTGCAAACTGTACACTTGTGTTTGGGGCTGATCAAATAACAGAGATCGTTAATTGTAAATTTGATACAATAACCACTGGATAGCCTAATTTGTGCCCATAACTTGGTAACTGCAAAAGGAGTTCTGTCTGTAGGTATTGCAGTAAATCAGGAATAGGGTCAAAAAATTGTAGATACTGAAGGTTATATTTACTGGAATAAAGGGACTCATAGTCCTTATTTAATAAGTATTGCCTATAGGTATTCAGCACAAGTACGGTTTTCTGTTTAAAATTTTTTGGGTTCAAGTCGGATAAGAAGCTATCTTCATTTATTTGTTTGAGGATATTTACCACCTGAGTATACCAGTTGTATTTTAAGGAGGGCTTCTTTTCGTGATAGTACCTGAGTCTGAGAAAACAGAGTTTTGGAATTCTTGTATCTCCCATAAATAACAATTTAGTTATCCATTTCAGGGTTAATTTAAGAGCTTTATAACTAGAATTAATAATGTTAAACTCCATTCTAATTAACCATAAAGGGGTACTTCTATTTAGAGAAAACATTTGTTTAAACAAATTTATATGTGCATGTTCTATTTTTTCGAGATATCTTAAACCCCATATTTGAACCCCGTAAATAAGACAACTAGTTACTAAAGCGTCGTTAAGTTTATTCCTGCTTTCCCAAGATGCAACTCTGCTTTTCCTACAAATATTTAATACCCCGCCAGCAGCTGAGAGCGCCTTAGAGTGGGCTAACTGCGCGGCCTTATAAAACAACCCTGAATTCGAGAACAAAACTCCCAGATACATGAGAGAGGGGACTGATTCTATTATCTTACCTTTATAATAAAATGACCTTATATGTTTTTCTTTGCCTTTATGAAAATGGATGATTTTTGTTTTATTAGTGTTAATCTCCAGAATGTTACAATCCGCATATTCCGACAAAATGTGTAGTTCGTTAGTGACATCAGTAATCTGCAAAGATGACCTTATCGTCTGCATATTCACAACCCAAGACTTCCCGTCTTGGGATCTAACTGTATAAGTATTACTCCCCTTTCAATGAAAAAATCCTTCAAGTCACTAATAAACAGACTGAAATGATACGGAGAAAGTTCTTCCCCTTTGAGGACGCCATTTGCTACACTTATCTCATCTGTGACATCCCCATTGCAGATTACTTGTATTTTAGCGGCGCTATAGAGGCTTTGGAGAATTATAATACTTTTTCCACTTACACCAAAGTTATTCAATTTTCGCCACAATAGGTGGTGGTCCACGCTTTTTATAATCAACAAAAATTATGAAGAAGTCTTTTCCTCAATACTCCAATAAGATTTGGCAAAGACTATTTACAATAAATAAATTATCTAAGCAATACCGCCCCTTCCTAAAACTACTTTGTGATTCTTTGTGAGGTAAAATATTACAATGATCATCCCATGACTTAAGCCTCTCTAAGAGTATTTTTGTAAACAACTTTAGGATAGAATTTAGTATAGGACGGTAATTTTCAGATCCTCTCTACTGCCTTTCTTGTGTAACATATTTACAATAGATTTTGACCACGATTTCGGTATCGTTTCAGATTCCTTGATTTTATTGAATAAAGATAAGAGGTAAAGCTGCCAGTTCATCAGCAAAGTCTTAAAATATTCATTTGGTATTTTATCAATTCCTACGGCTTTATCAGATTTGAGTTTGGCTAAAACGAAATGAACTTCCTCCAAGTTCAAGAAATGGGTGAGTAACGCTAAAAAAAAAAGGTCACAGCTAATATTTTTCGGTGTATAAATTCCTCTTAAATACTCGCACCAATTTTCCCGACTGATTGGATTGAGTTGAAATTGTATCGATCTAAATAAGTTTTCCAAAAACATTTGTTATTCCTAAAGTCATTTAGATTGCTTATAATATTAAGTTCATAAGTTTGTTTTTTATTTTTCAAAATATTTTTATACTTTTTCTTTAAATTTACGTAATTTATAAAATTAACTTCATTAAAATTAGATTTTTTTAATTTTTTAAAGCATTGCTTCACTAAATTCTTTGCCCCTCTACACTCGTTATCGTACCATGGCTTATTTTTCGGGATATTTCTGGCAAGATTATTATTTTCTTTTGACAGATTTATTATTTTGATTGGTGGGAGGAAGCAGTTTCATGGAAAGCCGATAGAAGGTTGGAGTACATTTCTTCCGAATTATCAAATATCTTACAAACTATGGGGTAGCACATTAATTGCACCTTGAAAGCGGAACTTTTAGATGATTTCCACAAATAATAATCTATCTGTATTAATTTATTTGTACACTTCTGTCTAGCAGAGGTTTGGAAATTCAAAATAATCAACAGGGAAATGGTCAGAATTCGAGATATTATTCTCCACGATTAAGTCCCTCAAGTGGCGAATTCCCTCATGACTACACCAAACTAAGTCAATCACGCTTAACTTAAAAGAGATGTTAACTTAAAATGCGTTTTATTAATGATTGAAAATTTTGGAACGTACCCTCTTTGCATTCAGCAGCAACTCTAAGCTCGAGAATATCCATCTGCTCTTGCATGTTTTTAAGGACCCGATTCGATTCAGTAGACTTTCTTCTGTAGGCTATCAAAAATGCAACAAAGACTAGAAGAAGAAGTACAACACCAATAATAACTCCAAACAGTGCCGGTTTGGTTAGAGGTCCCGTTAGCTCAGCAGGCGATGCATAACTCAGTTTTCCAATTGCAAAACTAAGATTACCACCAACGGTGACCTGCAAATTTATTAATTAGATAAATATTTTAGAATTATTTTTTTGAAATTAGTTTTAAAAATGGTGGAACTATTAAAGAAAAAGTAGTCATGCTCCGATAAATACTTACAACAACTTCAGGAAGTGAATCATCATCGGAATAGCCTCGCTGATCATCTACTGGAGGTTGCTCAACAGGCGGTCTGCAGGTAAGTTGTTGTCTTGATAAAGAAGTAACATTACAATAGCTTGTACCAATCTTTACTTCAACATCTAGTTCTTGGCATGCTCGATCAAGATGTTGGCCCTGAAAGTTTAAAAATAATATTTTAATATAAAAAAACTTATTTTTCTAAAATTATTTTTAATGCTATGAATATTTGCAAATGACAAATTTATTTATTTTTATTTTGGTAGAATCATCAGTTATACAGATGAACAAAGATTTTATACATAAAAATATTATTTCATTAAAGAATGAAACTATAGTAATTTTTTAATAATTTCATATATCTAATTTTTCTGACATTCTATTTATCTTCCTAGAGTAGCGTAAATCTATAATTAATTAAATTCCAGTTTTCATCCAATTTTTTTTTTTTTACCGGACCCTGGTTAATTGAAGTTTCCTATATTTATAGCTAAGTACCATCTATAATTTAAGAAAATGATGCTTTTATGATATACTCACATTTATGGTAAGGTAATCAGATTTATAATACTTTATTTCTTCATCAAAACGTTCGTATACTGGATTAGGATACAGAAGAAATGCACCATGTTGGGCTGATAAATTTCTCACACCAGTTACATTATCCATGTTAAAACCAAATTCTAACTGTATTGGATGTTCAGCGTCAATTTCAACACCAGGACCAATGTCAATTCTGGGTGACCAACAAAGCATGCTTGTATTCGCGAGAACAGAACAATTCTGAAAATATATTTAAAATTAATAAAAGTTTAAATAATAGTTAAATTAATTCAAGCTTTACCTAATTTCAAATGGGCTTCTTCAACATTGTTACTTGGTAAATACAAAATGACCCGTCTCTGCAGAGTCACCAGTTTTTCTCAGAAGCTTTAGAAATAAAAAATTCAAATGTGATGTTCTCCCATCCCTTAGTTTTTTATGTAGAATCTAAATAACGCATCGTAACATTTTTGGGGGTTTCAGGAGTTCGCGACTTTGTTTTTCTATACATAATCATATTTTAATCCGTTATTAATTTTTTTTTTTACTAGATAGCATCATTTCCGAATTATTCTGTACATAAAAAACCCTGCGAAAATAATTAAAGAAATCAGTTAAAACTTCCAAAAATTCCTATGTTGTGATTTAAATCGCATTTTAAATATATAATGAATGTGAGAAGGAAAGAGAATGGATTTAGAGAAATAAATAGAATATATGCTGAACACTGTATAATGAAAGAACGCACAACTGCTAGGACTTTATTAATAGAAGTTAGGTAGCAAAAGATATATGTAGAGACAGACTGGCTGAGTGATGAGAAAGTAGTTGATAGGTTGCTGATTGGTTGTAAACTTGTCGTAAACTTTGTAAAACTGTACTGCTGTCCTCTATTTATATGAATTGAACTGTCCCTTCCTAGTCTGGCCTAGGTGGGGAGCAACTAACTTCTTTTATTCATAAGATCCTATGAATCTATAATGATTCGGATCACATTACAAATATATCGCATGTCATTAATAATTTAATTAATCTTTTATGTATATGATTTTATATATTTTTTTACAATTTCAAACTTGATAATCCATTTTATTATCACCACAGGATTCTATAGGACTATTTCGGCCAAACTGCTCATCGAAAATACTACTTTACTGATGGTTTTTCAATTAGTCGCAGTTATATAGAAAACAGATCTGATGAGTTTTCACTCTCTTAAGTTTATTGTACTTACAACTACATATATAAAGTCATCACTTTCTTTTATAAAAACTCCAGGCTTGAAGAAAATATGCCTGCTAAATTTTGAAAAATCAATGGGATAAATTCACTAGAACTTGGTATAACAAATTATCTGGAAAATTTTGGCTTCTTAGAAAAGAGTGTTCGAAATGAAAATTATTTTTTTTTTAAGAAATAGCAGTACTGAATTATAGAGTCAAAAGTATACATTTGCATTTCAAAAACAAAGTTGATATCTGAGGGGGATTCCAAAACTATCAAAAAAAAAATTCTGAACCCATTATTAGTTTTTAATAAAAAGCCAAACACATACGTTTGAATTTTTCTTTACAACCGCTTCTAAAAAGAACTGCTGATCCTTGTTCAGTTCTAGATCCATCTTAATGACTCTCACTTACAAAAGTATAATTTGTAGAAGTGTACAAGCAATACTTTTAATTTTATCCTTTATTCATTATAAAATTAAGTCCATATAAGTGGATTTAGCAAAGTTCCTAAAAATCATAACAATCCTAGAAACTGGGACCATCTTATCTATTTTATAACACTTAACTACTTTTTAATGTTATTATAATAGCAACATGCAAACATACATACCCTGGAATACATTTTGTTCTGATAGTAAACATATATTTCCGGATGCTGAACACAATTTAAGTTCTGTCCGGTGACTGATATTCTGATACCACCAGCTGGTATCCCTTTAGCAATCTTTATCTGCACAAACAAGCAATATCATTAGTATACATAAAGGATGATCTGTTACCATCTGGATTTCTGGATGCTAAGAGTCTTACATGTTGAAAGCCAAACCATTTTCAAGTGACTTTTCATCCAGGTAACGTGTGTCACAGATTATTACACGTTTTTCATTTTTAATGTTTACAAACACATGAGTTATTTTATTTATAAGAACATAAAAATAATTAGTGGAAAGAAGAAGGGATATATATATATCTAACCATACTGAGGCAACATAGAAAACACTGTATATCTTGGAATAGGATGAAGGCAAATATAATTTTCCTTGCTTTATTTTTTTTATCTTGGAAAGATTATGCGCTCTGTGACGATTACGCGATGCTCACTGGTGCTATAGAAAGAGCAAACAAGGAGCAAGTGGAATTTAAAATACTATTGATAATTTGAACAATCTTACGAATAAAAAACGTAGCTAAAAGCCTCAATGGTCATCGATGGTGAGTATGAAAATGAATTTATTCAGCTGATATTATTATTAACCATTTTCTGATAAAGTTACTTTTTGCAAGGAAAAAGCAACTGATTAGGAACTGTGGACAAGAAGAATGTTCTGGAATACAGCTTCTCGAATCAGACTGAATTCGAATGTATTCTTTCTCAACGTAAGAAAACCCTTTTTTCTTAGAATAAAACATGCCAATGTCTATTGTTATCCATAAACGTTACCTAGGTTAACGGGGTATGGTAACTTATCGAACCTTAGAAATTACAAACCAAAATAATAAAGAAGTAGAAACACTAGGATACACACTATAATCAATACAATAATATTTACCTGTCCAGTAGTGACTCCTGATTCTACAGACTCTATTGTGGGGTCATCAACGTACTCAAAAACTTCTTTGTCATAAGTTCTATCACCTCTGTCAAACTTCATTCTCAAATACCCAGTGCGCTGTTTCTCGGAAGCATTAGTTATACAGTAAGCTGTTGAGGATTCAGTCCTACGACAATTATCCAAAATCAGTAAGATATTCTTAAGCAAATCGAAATAAATTCAAGAGAGAAAGAAAAATTAGTTTTATTTAAATACTTATTCACAATGTCAACACTATCACATGTAGTTACAGTAATCATTTATTAATTTGTTTCTGGAGGATCTCCCATACAAATGGAAGAAGGTAAGACTATAATTACATTTAAATTATAAAATGATATATTTTACTTTTTTTTCACAAAATTTCACACTTATTATATAGTAAACGAAAAATCCTTAGAGATAAAAGATGTAAAATAAAAATCATTATTAAGTAAAACAACGTAAATGTAATTGAGTAAAATAAAACACTAAAATATAACAATTTACCTTACAATTCGGCATGGAAGTTCATCAATAAAGGCCTGTATAGACGAACCAGCGTTCATATATCGTCCCATAATCTTCAACAATGTCCCACCAGATTTCGGCCCAAATCGTGGCCAAATATCTTCTATAGATGGATCAACAAATTCATAACTCTGTTTTGAATTACCTCTGAAGTCTTCAACTTTTACTACTACAAGTCCATTTCTTTCTTCTGGTGTGCCCGGACCATCAACTCTGCATACAATCTGGGTTGTCTTTTGATAAAGATCTTCATATGGTTCACATGGGATACCAGCTACACTTACACCACCATATATATCCTGAAATATAAGTAAAAAATAAATTAAATAACAGATGAATACTTTACATATTTTGTAGGGCAAGTCTAAATCTCCTTTAAAAAATGAACATTCTATAAAAAACATAACGGCTATCTCGTTTCTCTCAATTTCATACCTCTTTACGCATAGAAAGTTAAAATATTCGAAATAGTAATAGGAAATGTTTAAAGTTCAAGGGATTGTCCTATAGGTCCAAAAACAACCAGTGTTAAAGCAGTAGGGTGATGAAAAATGGAAAGGATCTGTGTGTTAGCAAAACTAGTATTATATATAATGGATGAAACTGAAGGATACTAGAGTAAAACCTACTTTGAAAGTCTTCCCAAGATTAATGCCGGTGATAGTTATATTGGTGCCACCTTCCCAAGGTCCTAACTGAGGTGAAAATGAAGTAACTTCAGGATTGGGGCATGTAGTATTTCTGTTAAGCCAAACTGCACCACCATTGCGATCGCACTGTTCTTGAACCTCGCAACGATCTGAAGACTGACACCAACCACATCCAAACTTTTCACCAAGTGCAAGACACATGCCACAGTTATCAGCCATATCTCGACATCGATAAATAACCACTGAAATAAATTTGAAAATATAAATTTTATCATAATTTTAACAGAATTATGATTTGAGTTAACCTAACTCTTTCACTTACCATGGATATTATCAGGATTGTCAAGAGGTTTAGAACCGCCCCATATTACAGCAAAAGTTGCCGTTATATTGGGAGCTCTTGAAGTGTATGAGAATTCCATAGGTTCACAATAAATGATGTCGCCAAGAATGTTAGCATTAACACTAGTTACACGACCTTCTATGTTAAACTGGCATACGAATCTTGTTTGCACAATAAATTGCTAAAACAAAAGAAACAATTTATCATCTGATAAACATTATTCACTAACTTACTAAATTGGTTAAATTAGAGGTAATAGAATGTTATAAATACCCCGATAATATGCACTTTGACGCGGAGACTTTTTTTAACTCCTGAAGCAACCAGAATTTCTGTAGAACCACCAGTTGTAGCATTGATTGTAGGGCAGAAACCCGGTCCACTGCGGTAACTTGGGCCGATTCTCTGTACGAGAAAACCATTTTAGCTGACATGAGTGAGGAAATTCAAAATGAGTTAAAAACAAAAAACTATTTACAATATACTTACACTGACTCCAGTGACAAGAATGTCATTGCGACAATTTTCAGCTGTATCATGAGTGCAACGATGTCCATCAACACACCAATCACATGGAAACGCTGATGAAACACATTGTGTACAAGATACATAGGTGTTACAATCAAAAAATGTGAAGTTTGTCTCGACGAAATCAGGTCCAGAATTCATTCTAACCGAAAGTTTTGCAGTGAAATGATCTATTTAAAAAGAGAAATAAAAATTTATTGTTTCAATAAAAAACTATTGTTTTATTGATAATATAAAGGGACCATTAATCAAATTACTCACGCTGTCCGGGAGGAATTGAGGGCAGAAGATCGGTCCTAGGAGTCGTGCAGTTAACACCTGAGGCACCATTTGGTTTCCTTGTTGCCTTAGTTGTAAGGGTTTTATCAAGAGCAGTAAATGCGCAAAGAAACTGGCCATTCAATGAAGGAAGATTTTCGATGACAAGATCCAGCTAAAAAATAAATAAATAATATTCATAAATTAGATCTTAACTTCAGAACAATGTTATTCAGTAGGTAATTATACATAACCTACCGTTCTTGCAGTAGTTCTCTGCAACTGATTAGGAGAAACAGATGTGATCGTTGTACACTTTCCACTCTTATAAGATATCCAATAGAGAACATCACGTCCTGCATCTTGACAATCACTCTTCAGGCTACATCTTTAAAAGAAAAGTATGCTTAATATTCAAAAATCTATCCAAAAACTCCATTATGCTTAATATTGGGAGTACCGGAAAGTAATGTCGTTTTTGCGCGTCAACATTTAAATAACACTGAACACTTTATTTAGTAGGCAGTACAACAGCTACAAAAAACATACTTGATGTTTATCCTGAAGATTTAGATGTTCGCAAATGACAAAGATAGTAGACCGTGTGATTTTGAACTTTCTGACGCGGCTCGATCTGGAAGGCCAGTGATCTGTTTATAATGACGTTTTGGGACAGCTATGGAAGCCAATCCATGTTAAACGATTGAAGAATAATCGGATAGACTTAATTAACAGTGTAGGAAAATCTGAAGCAGATTGCCAAATATGGGTTCCACAAAGCCTATATTATGAAAACAAGGCCAATCGTTCAATAATCTGTAATCTATTGTTACAGCGACATAACACTGTACCATTTCTTGATCGCATAGTATCTGGAAAGACGAGAAATGGGTTCTTTATGATATCCCCAAAGGCCCTCTCTAAACCAAGCTCGCCAGTACCTACACCAGAACCAGACTGAGACCCTAGAAAGGTAAATACTATGTGTTGGTGGAATATTCAAGGCATAATCCATTTCTAGTGCTAGAACCGAACCAAACCACTACATAACAAACTATTATAGTAATAGATTTAATATACTAGAAGTGGTTTTTCATTTTTATGTTTAATGACAAATATTAAAAACAATTACTTGTTTTCCAAAGAACACCAGCCACAGTAAGGATCCTTAGCTCCAAGACAGTCCAAACAAGTTTTGTACACACTACAGTCCTGCACCTTCACTTTGGCCACCTGAAATCAAAGTAATATAGTATATATTAAAGTATATAGTTTAAATTTTACAAATTTTTGTCACTGTTACTTTTTCATATTTTGGTATCTGTACTGAGTAGCTACCGCTCTCATCTTAGACGCAAGCAGTTCCCATTCCGACCCCACCCAGTGAAGCTACACAGTGCTGACCGAGCAATAAAAGTAAAATTAAGACACAATTACATGGTTAAGAAGCTATAAACCATTGCTGGGGAATAGGGGTTTAAATCCCTTAATAAAGATCACCATTTGACAAGTCTTACTGATCATGGACTGTTAAATCAAAGGTTCGGATTTTTGGATACAAATGGAAATTACTATTCTCAACTTTTTACTTTGAAACTTATATTCAATTACTAAAAACAATCTTATTAGGGATCAGTAAAACTAAAAAGAAAAAAAATTCTGGTATGAAACACTCTCGGATAGTAAATTGTAATGGATAAGTTTTCTTCACACATTGTAAATAGAAAAAAAAAGGTTTACACGAACTTGAAGAACCAGACTCTGACGAAAGAGGAAAATCCGAAACCGGATAGGACTAATGAAAAAAGCATGCTATGACGGATGTAGTCTAAGTTTATGATGCAAACGGCAAGGGCAAAGAATATATGTAATTTAATGTTATTGAACGACGAAGCTCTAAAAGCTTTGTCAATACTTACTTTTCCTTTCTTTTTTGTTCTCGATCAGCGGTCTGTTAGTTTTATCAATTTATTTACAGATAATCACTGTGCAAAATTAAGGTTTATAATATTTATAAGAATCAGATAAAAATTGGATTTTTTCTAAGCGTATTTTACTAAAAAGGACGTGAGTGGGTTTTAATCAAATAGCACAGTTTATAATGTGCAAATTATTTCATTTATAATGTAGAAAATTATCTACTATATTAAGAAAATTGTCATAACTTATAATAGGTACCTGTTTTTCGGTCATTACATAAAGGTGCATAACTTGAGAATCAAAATGGAGATCAGCATTAACTGGTGAATTTTCTTTTACAAGATCATTTCCATACTCAATAGCAGATGTTGAACTTTCAACAACAACCTATAAAAATGCGTTCAAATTGTACATCTTATTAGAGACTTCATTTCAAGATAAAAGCTATTTCTTTGAAGATTCTTCCAACTTATCAACCTTAAGCAAAATTATTAACGCAATATAAATTATCACTCTTATAACGAAATTCTTTTGATTTTAATCATATTATTATTACTGCTACTTCCTTTGTTAAATTATTATTTAAACAAAGAAAAATAAATTACCTTCTTGAGACGTCCATTACTTGTACCAAGGAAGACAACAGTATAATCACCGGTGGAAGTTGCTGCAACAGCGGTCAGATGTTGATTCACAAGTAAAACTGGAACAGCAGTCATTGGTGTTTCACCACCAAGTGGAGTGTTCACATCTAAACCGCAAAAATCCTCTCCAATTGTTTGCAGTTTCTAAGACATAAAAAGAAATAAAACTAATTAAAATTTGTGTTCTTGAATGAATAAATGCTGATATAAAAACAAAAACAGAACAAAATTTGTAGTGGAACATTCACTGATTCATAACCGGCGTCACTGGATGGCGAATGGATCGATAAGGAGGAGTCTTTAGCATGGCAGACTGTTCGTCGGAAGCTGTTCTTTGAGACGAAGAGAGCTCTGATAGCCATACAAGACCAGGTAGTCCCAACGAGATATTACAGTCGGAAGGAACATTATGAGCATGATGATGTAGATGTCAGATGTAGGCTTTACCAAAGGGCGCCGGAAACTATTCACCACCTGCTTGCAGCGTTCCAATTCTGGCGCAGAGTGACAGTCTGAGGCATAACAGTATGGCCAAAATCCTACACCACGAGCTGTCGCAGAACCTGAGCCTGGTGCAGCACGATACCCCTCCATATTACAAATATGATCCACTACCGGTCAACGAGAATGAACACAGTCTCCTATACTGGGACCGAGTGGTGCTCATAGACCACACAGTAGCGAGTATCTCCCAGATATAGTCTGGCACGATAAGGCCAGAGATCATGTAATTTTAATTAATGACACCATGTCGGATGTCCCTAACATGCTTCCGAGAATATTCAGATAAAATAAGGAAATATCGACCCCGTTCATGGCTGAGATATGCGCCCTGTGGAAGGGGGGTTTCTAGTGTGGAAATTACTTCCCTGATCCTCTCGGATATGGACTATGCACTCCTGTAGAATAGTTAGAGAGGTCCTGCAATATGATTGCACCACGCAGCCCTTTTTGCTCTACTATTATTATTATGTACAATTAACAGGACCTAACCGAAATATAGCCGGAAACATTACCTACCTTGCTCAAGGGCCGCGAGGTAAATACCAGACTAGTTATGTTGAAGGTCTTTAATAATAATATTTCTACGATTATCGGGTCGGTTAAATCAACTAAGCATTTTATCTTTTGAAATAAATGTTCAAAAGTGAAAATAATCAGTGGTTACGGATGTTTAGGTAGCTATCTTGCGCTCGGTGTTCTAAAGGTTAATAACCATAACAATACTATACTTAAACAGAAGTCAAGAATATATGAATATATGTTACACAGAGTTCAAGTAATACATATAAGAGGAAGAATTGATTTAAAATAATAATTCCATTGTATAACATAACAAAGCCATCTTTTATTCACACAATTTAAGTCTATTCTGATATAGCCATGCCTAGATAAGACACCGTCACACAGACACACATATACATATATCGAGTTAATATATTACACATGAACGTATCTATTTAGTTATTATACTATCCAGAATGTCATTACTATGTTCTATTGATAACTTCCCTCTTACAGAGCACAGTTGCATCATACTGTGCACTTAACAATGACATTGCCTATAGTTTAACGGCCTTGATCTTTGTAATTTTTAATAATATTCGGCAGCACTCATATAAACTGTTACTTTTAATTAGTAAATAAAACGGTGGGAAAAAAAAAAACAAACAATAAAACTGTCCCAGAAGCGTGCAAATGTTTTAATAAATGTGTGCACATCATAAAAATAAATTGATTGTGCTATCCAATTAGTCGTTGAAAAATGTGGGATGTCGCTTTAACTGTACCACAGCTATTGTTGCCTCACCATTACAGGTACCTTATAAACTAATTTATTATTGCAACAAATATTTTACGCAAACTATATATACTAGGGCAGCCATTATTGAACAATCAAATCACTACGCGAGCAGAGCCTAAATAAAAATTGTTGAAAAGCCAGGTCACTGTGAATATGTATACACTTTCAGCTGATACGAGTTTTAATAACATTTTTCATATACAGCGTAGTTTTTCTATCCAAACAGAATATCCATCTTAAACTACCAAAAATATTTCGATTAGTGAAATTATGTGGTTCGCGATTCCAAGCAAAAAAAATCCCTTGAAATTTGGAATTTGGACTATATGTTTAGCTCAATTCAAAATTATAAGAAAATTATAGTTTCGGATGAAGCGTGACCTTACAAAATCTCTCAGAAACCTCCTAAAATTAATTAACGCCGAAAAAAAAAACTGGTCCTCTAATTCCAATTAATATAATTTATTTAACAAATATTCTTTACAATTGCAACGCTTACAAATTTTCGTTGGGCTAGCCTTAAAAAAAGATGGTAGGTATTATACTTGTATACCAGAGCAAACTTGTGTTGGGCGTCGTCTGTCAAAACTAACAAAGCTTGTATAGTTGAAATTTAAACCCAAACTGGTAGACTCACAAAACCATTCAAAATTCCATGTTTTTAGAAGAACGTTTCAAATAAAAGTGGTATGTTTATATCTGAACATCCAGAATTGGAAATTTTAAGAAAATCGTTGTAACCGTTTTCAAGAAAATAAAAATTCATATTTCAAAATGCCCCTTAGTGCCGAGGATGTCGCATGTGCTGTAGAACTCATTCATGACGGCCGCTCCATCAGGATATGCAGCCATTGCTATTGGTATCCCCTACCAAACTCTGCGAGATGCAGTGTTACAGAGAAACAGGCTCATACCAAAGAAGGCCAGGCTCAGGGCGTCCAAGGGCCACTGAACTACGGAACGACCAGTTTTTATGTTGACAGTTTTAAGAAATCGTCATCTGACAGCTGTTGAAGTAGTTCATCGCCTCTAAGAGTTCAAGGTGTTCAAATTTTTTTGAGAGAACAGTTCGACGGAGATTGAATGAGCAAGGTTTTCGCCCTGGAAGAGGGCCAGAACAAACCAGGGAGCACCGAGTTTCTCGCCTTTTATTTTCTCGGCATCAATCAATTGGTCTATCGAGTAGCAGCAAAGTATATTGTTTACTGACGAGTCCCGATCTGCCTTAAGGGCTCCAGACGGCCGTTAACGAATGTGGAGGAAAAGAGGTGAGAGATTTGCACAATGCAATTTTGTTCTCACTAGGCCTTTCCAACGAGGCTTTCTGATGGTTTGGGCAGATATCAGTTTACAAAGGCGTACGCAATTAGTGATCGTTCGTGGAGGTTCCATGACTGCTGCTCGGTATTTGGCAGAATACTGCTAGAACATATGGTTCCTATCATGCCGGAGAAAGGAGTTTGTGCTGATGCTCGATAACACTCGTCCACACACAGCCCACATAGTGGAAGGCCTTTCTTAATAACAATAATACTGACTTCCTATAAACTGGCTTGCCCGTTACCCTGACTTAAATCCCATAGAGTATTTGTGTGATATGCTTCGAAGAGAGATCTGAGATTCCTTTTCTTGGGACGCTTCAGGAGCTAGAAAGGGCACTTCAAGACGAATGGGCTCAAATGTCACAATACGAAATTAACCGGTTGATTTAGAACAAGCTGAGACGTCTAGAAACTGTGATAAAGGCAAGAGGAGGTAATACTCGTATTAGCTAGCACCATCCACTTTTTTTTTTTAAATTAAAAAAAAACAAGTATATAAAATTTGTCAGATTCACTTTTTACTTTCTCTTACTCCTATAAGAAAAAGTATTGTAATCGTGTCAAATTTTCGATATCGAGTTTTCACCGGAAACATCCGTTTTGTGTATGTACGTATGTCTAGCATATACAGCCCGTAGCTCAAAAACGAAAAACCGTAGAAAGTTGAAACTGGATATTAAGTTTAGGTATCACCATGGGATCTGACGGTGCGTTATCTGTCAAAATTTCTCAACCGGAAATACCACATTACTAGTTCTTGGTTTTTTTAACGTTTTTGCGATTTTCTCAAAAATGGCTCCGACGATTTTCTTTAAACTTGTTATATCAACTACACATACAAAGAGCTACAACTTTTATTTTAAACATTTCTCTGGTAAAATTCATTTAAGGGCATTTCTGTGTTAGGGGGAGGGGTTAGCTTTTCATCTTAACTGCTATTTAGGTTTATTAGACAATTCTTTCATCTAAATAATGTTAATTAGAATTAAATATGTTGTTGAAATTCCGAGTTTGAACAAAAATCGGATAACCGCAAGTGCGCTTGCTTACTTTACCACATTACTAAATGATTTATTTTCTCTTTTTCGCGATTTTCTCAAAAATTTCTCCGACGATTTTCTTGAAACTTCTCATATACGTAAACTAAAAATACAAAGATCTACTGTATCTTTTATTTAAAACATTTCTCTGGAAAAATTCATTTAATAGCAATTTTAGATGTTTTTCTCTAAAGTGCTATCATAGTTCGATTTATACAATTCTATCATCCAAAGAAAATTAATCAGAAATAAACAGATGGCCAAAATTTCGAGTTTTAAGAAAATTAGTAAACCGGAAGTGCGATTTTACTGGACAATTTTTACAGTTTTCGACGAATTTCATTAAATTTGGTACACAAACTATAAAATTTGTCAATTATAATTTTCAGAACAGGAGTAAGAGAAAGTTGTGTCAGTGTTTCAAACCAGATTTTTTTTTTTTTTTATTATTATTATTTTAAATTTCCCATACAATCCAATTTATTTGTTTTATTTTGAAAATCAGTTAACTTATGAGTCATGTACAATAAAATTTATGAGCAAAATGAGAACTATACATGAAAAAAGTAAATTTTTTAAGTGCCCGGAATTTTTTGCCAGTGAGTATATATATATATAACAATATATAAGTATAAAACATTCGATAAAAACAATTTTTTCGTCCTCAGAGAAAGTTATTGAGATATTTCCGGTGAAATCTCAATTTCAAAAATTTAGATGATCGCAATACTTTCTCATATCAGGAGAGTAAGTGGAAGAACAAAAAACAAACAAAAAAATCTGGTATGAAACACTCACACAACTTTCTCTTACTCCAGTTCTCAAAATTATAATTAACAAATATTATAGTTTGTGTACTAAATTTAATGAAATACGACGAAAACTGAAAAAACTGTTCAGTAAAAGCGCACTTCCGGTTTACTAATTTTCCTTAAAACTCGGAATTTTGGTCATCCATTTATTTCTAATTAATTTTGTTTGGATGATAGAATTGTATAAATCAACTATGACAGCACTTTAGAGAAAAACGTAACCCTACCCCTCCCCTAACTAAAAGTGCCCTTAAATGAATTTTCTCAGAGAAATGTTTTAAAAAGAAGTTGTAGATCTCTGTATGTTTAGTTTACATAATAAGTTTCAAGAAAATCGTCGAAACCATTTTTGAAAAAATCGCGAAAAAGTGGAAAAAAATCATTTAATAAAGGTAATAAAGTAAACGCACTTCCGGTTATCCGATGATGGAATTGTTTAATAAACTGAAATAGCACTTTAGATGAAAAACCTAACCCCACTCCTCCCCCCCATAACTGCCCTTAAATGAATTTTCCAAGAGAAATGTTTCAAATAAAAGTTGTAGCTCTTTGTATGTGTAGTTCATATAACAAAGTTTGAATAAAATCGTCGAAGCCAAAAAAAAAGTAAAGTGGTACTTCCGGTTGAGGAATTTTGACAGATGGCATGGTAAAACCTAAACGGAATATCAAGTTTCAACTTTCTACGGTTTTTCGTTTTTGAACTATGCCGACGATCTCGAAACGGATATTTCCGGTGAAAGCTCGATATCGAAAATTTGACAGGATTACAATACTTCCTCTTACTAGGAGTAACAGGAAGTAAAAAAAAAATGCATTCAGTAAAATCACACTTCCATCTGGTAGAATTTGATCGAAAACTTCGTATCAGGATGCGATGATATCTAAAATAAAATTTAGAAGTATGAACTTCCTGCGGTTTTTCGTTGTTGACATATTTTATTACATACAGACACACACACCATTTACAGATCATGTGACCGGAAAACGTGTATTTCCGGTGAAAATTCAAATTGAAAATATGACACGATCGCCATACTACCCACTTCCTGTTACTAGGCAGTAAGAGAAAGTAATAGTAATAATCTTCGATTATGATTTAGCGTTAAAATCTATATAGTATAGCTTCAATATGAAAGTACCATTAAAAAACAGTCACGCTTTCTCGACATACATTTTTGTCATCATTTAAACTACCTCATTAAACTCATTCTTAATAAAACAAATCAAAATGTATGAAAGTTTTCTTTCTAGTTATTAAATTTTTACAAACAAACAAACAAACAAAATATTTGGTGTGAAACACTCACACAACTTTCTCTACTACAATTTACAGAATTATAATAATTTATTTTTTTACTTTCTCTTACTCCTTAGTAAGAGGAAGTATTGTAATCGTGTCAAATTTTCGATATTGAGTTTTCACCGGAAATATCCGATTTGAGGTCCCCTGAGTCCAAAAAAGTGGATTTTAGCAAATGGTCTGTGTGTGTGTATGTGTATGTGAACAGCATAGCTCAAAAACGAAAAACCGTAGAAAGTTGAAACTTAATATCACCATGCATCTGACTGTGCGTTATCTGTCAAAATTCCTCAACCGGAAGTACCACTTTACTCGTTGTTTTTTTTTACTTTTTTGCGTTTTTCTCAAAAATGGCTCCAACGATTTTCTTTAATCTTGGTACGTCAACTACACATACAAGGAGCTATAACTTTTATTTGAAACATTTCTCTGAGAAAATTCATTTAAGGGCACTTTTGGGGGAGGGGTGGGGTTAGGTTTTCCTCTAAAGTGCTATTTCAGTTTATTGCACAATTCGGTCATTTAAATAATGTTAATTAAAATTAAATATGTGGTTGAAATTCTAAGTTTGAGAAAAATCGGATAACCAAAAGTGCTTTTGTTTTAACACTTTACTAAAGGATTTTTTCACTTTTTCGCGACTTTCTCAAAAATGGCCCCGACGATTTTCTTGAAACTGCACATATAAACTAAACATTTAAAGATCTACAACTTTTATATAAAACATTTCTCTGGAAAATTCATTTAAGGGCACTTTTAGGAGAGGGGTAGGGTTACAGCTTCCTCTAAAGTGGTATCATACTTGATTATACAACTCTATCATCCAAATGAAATTAATTAGAAATAAATGGATGGCTGAAATTCCAAGTTTCAAGAAAATTAGTAAACCGGAAGTGCGCTTTTACTGAACAGTTTTTTCAGTTTTCGACGAATTTCATTAAATTTTGTACACTAACTATAACATTTGTCAATTATATTTTGAGAACTGGAGTAAGAGAAAGTTGTGTGAGTGTTTCACACCAGATTTTTTTTTTTTAAAACATATAATTACTATATTAATCGGAGAATCTAAATTTAAAAATGACTTGTTTGAGGAATTTTGACAAATAACTTACTGTTGGTTTCCATGGTGATACCTAAACGGAATATCAAGTTTGACCTTTCTACGATTTTTCGTTTTTGAGCACACACACACACAGACCATTTTCTAAAAACCACTTTTTTGGACCCAGGGGTCCTCAAAACCTCTATTTATAGTGACAACTTAATTTCGAAAATTGTGCACGATAGCAATACTTCCTCTTACTTGGAATAAGAGAAAGTAAAAAAACAAAGTATTGCAAGGACTTTACTGATCCAAATTAGAAAGTGGTAGCGTGAGTAGAAATGACAAGACTAAACTGGCAGACGTTATTCTTTCCTTGAAGATTATGTTTATAAGACTGAATGATAGGTTCCTGTAGATTGATTGAATCTAGCCCCTAGCCTTGTATATGCTTGTAGAAAACGTCCCCTATGTAATATAATGGTGTGGATGTGTGTAGGTAGCTTGTGGCGTGAGCGTTTTAGCGAAAAGGGCTTGTATGTATTATACGGTCAAGAGGTAGAAGTATTAAGAATAATTAAGAAGTCACCACTGTTATTAATAAATATATATTGTTAAAATAATAACTACAAGTTAATTCATATTATAAACTTATTTAATTTATTGTGAAACTGGCACAGATATTTAGCGAGCGATTCCTGAAGTAGCGTTTCGATGTTTCCACCTTGATTGGTAGCACAAGTCTGTCCTGTTAGAAGGCTGATGTCTGACTCTATTCTTTGGAATTGCTCTCTCTCTCGCGGGGGAATTCTCTTATACAAAAGAGTTACCCTAACGGGATTTTGTGCCTTTGTTTAATGATCCGAATTTACAGCACCTGACAGTAAAATACACTCTTTTTGAAGTTAAATTCACAGCACTAAGATAATTATAAAATATTAACAAAAATACAATTTTGGATACTATAAAATATTCCAAACTCTAAAATATTATTTTTCGATTTCGTCCTTCCACTACACCTACTTCTACTTCCAGATCTCCTAATGGGTTGAGGTAGAGGTATCATGATCTTCCCAAGGATGTGGCTGTTAGATGGATTGCCAATGATATTTTTTGTTGAAGGCAAGATATGCTGTCAAGAATCCATGATGTCATTAGTGAATTTTTGCTACTACCACCAAGATCTGCACCAGCGACGGCTCCAGCCAGGCTCATTGCCCAGACCCTTCTCCTTTCTACGCTCATAGCTGCGACCCTCTTACTCGTTAAGACATAATAGTAGTATGAAATAAGTTATATAATTAATAACATCGCAATTTTAAAAAAAAACTACAACATTAATTAACAACACACAGCTTATTAACTACCTTTGTTACTGACGGCAGAGTATATAAGCACTACACTACAGCGCCATCCATTTTCAAGGGCTAATGCCTGTGCTCTATTAGTATTCAAGGTGACACAGCTCTGAAGAAGCTCATTGCAATATGGGCGAAACGTCGGTTTATAGCAAACAACTGACACAGTCCAATCAACCTGGAAACTTACAAGTGTTTTTCATTTTGGTGCCAGGTGACGACATATGAACACAGTGACTTCAACCGGATTCTCTGAGCAAACTACAAGCAACTTTTAAATTAATCTTGAGTTGACCCGCCCAACAGAGAATATAACAGAGTATAGGACAAATCTCAGCCAAGAAAACAAGTAGCCTATATAATGTCAAGTTATGGCTGTCTCAAAATAGACTATACCTCCAAAAGGCCTACCTTCCATTCTTTTGAACTAACCGTGTAACACAGTGTCACACCAGATGGAACCAATTTCTCAAGTACAATGTATGAGGCAAATTTTGTGAGTAATAAAAATTTATTAACACTTAACTTTGAATATAATTTATCAATCAAAAGTTTTTGAGAATTGTAGTAATACAAGAGTTATGTGAATGTTTCAGAGACATTTTCCGTGGTAGCCTGCTTCATTTTGTGGTCATCGACCGGTTTCGCCGGGCGTTCGCCCATCTTCAGGATGCGTTTGTCATACAATGTGATAATAACACAATTCAGTTTATACACTGACTGGTCTTTTTAATTATACGAGGTGTGTAAATTAAGTAATGAGACTGATTTTTTATCTTTTTTTTATTCAAATAAAATTACAATTCAACATTGTCCCCTTCAAAGTAACTACCTTGGGAAGCCACACAACGCTGAAGACGATTCTTCCATTCGTCATAGCAGTGCTGGAACTCGGATACTGGAATAGACTTCAGTTGGTCGGTTACGGCTGTTTGAATATTCTCCAATGTTCCAAAATGACGTCCCTTGAGGTGATTTTTCAATTTGGGGAACAAAAAAAAGTCACATGGACTCAAGTCGGGTGAATAAGGAGGCTGAGGAGCCACAGGAATGTTATTACTGACTGGCCAAATACTATTTTTCTACTACTATTTTTCGGAACCATTTTTGAACAAATTTTTCTCATCCCCAATTCATTAGTCAAAATTTGATGAACGGTTGTGTGAGTCAAATTCAACTCTTCGCCGATCATTAAGACTGTCAAACGACGATCTGAACGCACGAGATCGCGGATTCTGCCAACATTTTCGTCGGTTCTTGAAGATGAAGGCCTTCCGCTGCGAGGCTCGTCTTCAATTGATTCCCTTCCTTCTGCAAACGACTTAAACCACCTAAAAACCTGTGCTCTCGACAAAACATTGTCTCCATAGGCCTGGCACAGTTTTTCAAACGTTTCCGTTGCACTGTGCCCAAGTCTGAAGCAAAACCTGATAGCACAACGTTGCTCGTAATTGATGTCACTCATTTTTAAAACGCACTGAAAAAACCTTGCTCACAAAAAAAACGTCCCTACGGACAGTGCAACAACTCTAGCATTTTCAAATTTGCACTGGACGTGTATCAGATGTTTACTTGCCCTACCACGCATGCGCCGCGTCTCCAGTGTTGCCAGATCGAACACTAGAAAATCAGTCTCATTACTTAATTTATACACACCTCGTATTTTTTAAAACTCTTGAGTGTTAAATACAATACAAATACAAATGAGTACAAATGAGAATACAATAAAAATGAGTTTTAAAATTCATTTAAAAAGACCAGTCAGTGTATAAACTGAATTGTGTTATCACACTGTCTGACAAACGCATCCTGAATCAAATGGGCGAACGCCTGAAATCGGTCGATGACCACAAAATGAAGCAGGCTACCATGGAAAATGTCTCTGATGCTTTCCAGCTCTGCAGAACCAACCACCAGAACAATTATGTGAATGTTGCTCATCAAACTGTTTTTATCACACAAGCTATGATGATCGAGAAATTATATGTATGTGACATTTATTTCGCACAGCTACAAAAAAAAAAACACAATATACAAAACGAGAAAATATTTCTACAGCTACTAACTAAAAATTACACCGGAATATACGTGTCTGTCGAAAAATACTGGGAAATGGAGAAATATATATACCCCTCTAGCGATTCAATTTTCCTTCATGAAAAACTGCAGAATTAATCTTTTCATCAACATGGATTTGTTTTTATCGTTTACAGATATATATTTTTTGCAAAATCTTCTGGTTTAAACATTTAGTTTCGCTAGTCCGCCTTCACTCCTGCACGGTCACACCATCATTAGATAGCCTTCCTTCTTGGCGTACTTTACTCCTCGAGCTTCCATCCCAGATTGAGTCGGACATTCGTGAAGAGGCTGTCAGACGGGCTACTTCTACTGATCGTTTTCTTCTTTACAGAGTGCTAATAGCAGAATATCCCAATTTTATAACGGAGAGTCTATTTGATATCCTCAAGCTTAAAGATCTCCGCTGGTTTTTCAAAATTAGAGGGGAACTTCTTTTTCTAAATTTTAGGCCATGGGTGGATAGAGAGGTAATAACTGAAAAATGTTCCCTTTGCTCGTATGATGTTCGCGAGGATTTATATCATTCCCTTGGGGAATGTCCTATCCTCGTGGAGCTTCGGCTACTCCATTTCGGCAAATCCTTTCTCTCCAGGCTGGAGATAATTCAATTTTTAACCGGTCAAACATCCTGTTTACCACTGATTCGTTACTCTCGCCATGCCTGTCAAATCAGACTTGAATGGTTAGCGGATTCGACTTAGTAATATCTATGCTGGTTACCTTGGGTATATTTTTCTTTTTATTATTGTAATATGTAAATTTTTCCTAAGTATTTTATACATTGTATTTTATCTTTATTACGTTTTTTAGTTTATATTTAGTTTGTTTTTATTATTATTTTGTTTTCATCAAGAGATTTGGTATTCTTTATCGGTATTTATTTTAGTTTTTCTTTGAAAATGCCTACTAATCGTTTTTCTTTTTTAAACGTACTGTATATACTATTTGCTTATTGTATTATATTTATTATTCTCTTACTGTACTACATTATCCATACATACAATACATATATATATTTACTTTTCTTAAGCTCTATTATACTTATATTACGCACTATATTAACTCGTTAATAATAACTTTAAAGTTTACTTGCAGTAAACTCAAGCAGACGTCTTATGCCATGCTTTTAATACTTTGTCATTTCTTTATTTTTTTTGTAATTTTTTTCCTAATAAAGTATTATTATTATTATTATTATTATTATATATTTTTTGCATTATTTTTTTTTTTTTTTTTAAGGCGAGTCAACAACTTCTGTGCTCATTGGCGTCAGGAGCCTTCTCAATGCACTGCCAGCTTCCGGACAATGAGCTGTAGAGGCTTCTAAAAAGAGAAAATCTATGGCAGCACTCTGGTAGACTCGAACCCGGGACCTCCTCGTTTTAGTCAAGTGCAATTACTTATTTGAAAAATCGTGTACTAATTGCTGTTTGCTGAATTATAATGTTAAGAATAGAACGTCCTTTGTTTTTTATTTCAATTTTTTCAGCAAAATTGAGAAAATTTAATTTTTTTTTTTTAATTCTTGATGAACCTATAAAATAATAATTTTATTGTACATTTTTTTTTTTTTTCAAGAAAAAAAATCTGTTTAAAAAAAACTTACACATTTTCTCTTACTCCAATTTTTCCAAAAATTGTAAAATTGACAAACTTTATAGTTAATATACAAAATTTAATGAATTTTCCGTTGGGGTGTTTTTATGGAAAAATTCACAAAAAACTGAAGAAAAAAAACACTTCCGGTTAATTAATTTTCTTGACAACATTTTCAACAATTTTTCTTCCGGTTCGGAATTTCAACAACATATTTCATTCTAATTAATATTATTTATATGATAGTATTGTGTAATAAACTGAACTATCACTTTAGAAAAAAAAACGTAACCCCTACTCTTCCCTTAAAAGAATTAAATCAATTCTCCCGAATAAATGTTTCAAATAAAAGTTGTAGCGATTTGTATGACTAGTTGATATACTAAGTTTAAAGAAAATCGTTGGAGCCATTTTTGAGATTATCGTAAAAAAGTAAAAATAAAAAAAATTCAGTAAAGTGGTACTTCCGGTTGAGGAATTTTGGCAGATAACTTACTGTCAGATCCCATGGTGATACCTAAACGGAATATCAAGTTTCAACTTGCTACGCTTTTTCGTTTTTGAGCTATGGCTGTACATGCTAGATGCATACATAAAACGGATATTTCCGGTATAGAAAATTTGAAACGATTATAATACTTCCTTTTTACTAGAAGAAACCTTTAACGAACACAATAAAACTATTTTTTTTTTTATTTTTTTTTTTTTTTTTTTGTGTAATATAACCTATAGTTCCCCGCACATAATTACAATCAACGCTGTACGGCAAGCAGCTACAATAGCACTAGTTTGGTCACATTATTAAAGGCAAACGAAAAACTTGTCGGAAATGACCGAATATAACCCCTTTTTTACTTTCTCTCACCCCTAGTAAGAGGAAGTATTGTAGTAATCGTGTCAAATTTTCGATATCGAGTTTTCACCGGAAATATCCGTTTTGAGGTCCCCTGAATGAAAAAAAGTGGTTTTTAGCAAATGTTCTGTGTGTGTGTGTCTCTGTGTATGTGAACAGCATAGCTCAAAAACGAAAATCCGCAGAAAGTTGAAACTTGATATTACGTTTAGATATCACCATGGGATCTTGACAATACGTTATCTGTCAAAATTCCATCAACCGAAAGTACCACTTTACTAGTAGATTTTTTTTACATTTTTGGGATTATCTCAAAAATAGCTCCAACGATTTTCTTTAAACTTGGTATATTAACTGCACATACAATGAGCTACAACTTTTAATTGAAACATTTCTCTGGGAAAATTCATTTAAGGGCACTTATGGGGGATGGGAGGGGTTAGGTTTTCATCTAAAGTGCTATTTCAGTTTATTAGACAATACTCCCTTCTTAATAATGTTGATTAGAATTAATATGTTGTTGAAATTCCGAGTTTGAAAAAAAATCGGATAACCGGAAGTGCCTTTACTTTACCACTTCATTAAATGTTTTTTTTTCACTTTTTCGCGATTTTTTCAAAAATGGCTTCGACGATTTTCTTGAAACTTCATATATACACTACACATACAAAGATTTACAACTTTTATTTCACACATTTCTCTAAAAAAAAAAATTCATTTAATAGCAATTTTAGTGGAGGGGTGGGGTTATGTTTTTCTCTAAAGTTCTATCATAGTTGATTTATACAATTCTATCATCCAAAGAAAATTAATTAGAAATAAAGAGCTGGCCAAAATTTTGAGTTTCAAAGAAATTAGTAAACCGGAAGTGCGCTTTTTATTGGACAATTTTTTTTTTTTTTCAGTTTTCGATGAATTTCATTAAATTTGTGTACACAAAACTATAAAATTTGTCAATTATAATTTTGAGAAAATGGAGTAAGAGAAAGTTGTGTGAGTGTTTCACACCAGTTTTTTTTTTTTTTGACACTTTAAATTGGGTAGCATCAATAATCAAGCAACAATGCTTGATGAAATAATTCTTTTTACCTTTCTCTTACTTCTAGAAGAGGAAGTATTGACGTGTCAAATTTTCGATATTCGAGTTTTCATCCAGGAACTATCCGTTTTGAGGTCCCCTGAGCCAAAAAAAAAAGTGGTTTTAGCGAATGGTCTGTATGTGTGTGTGTGTGTGTGTGTGTGTGTCTGTGTGTGTGTATGTATGTGAACAGCATAGCTCAAAAACGAAAAATCGTAGAAAGTTCAAACTTGATATTACGTTTAGGTATCACCATGGGATCTGACGGTGCGTTATGTGTCAATATTCCTCAACCGGAAGTACCACTTTACTAGTTGTTTTTTTACGTTTTTGCAATGTTCTC
>JAAEAF010006391.1:0-13658 GCA_011037195.1 Triatoma infestans | reverse complement strand
TTTTCATATTTTAACTTTCTCTTTTTTCCTTTTAGAAAAAAAAAATTAAATAAATAATGAGGAGGAAAAAGGAAACACACTTTACATAACAAAAATAACGCCAATATAGTGGCTCAAATTTTACGTTTGAATTAAAGAATCAAGACTATAACATATTTAAAAAAAAAAATCTGGTGTGAAACATTCACACAAATTTCTCTTACACCAGTTCTCAAAATTATATTGACAAACTCTATAGTTTGTGTACTAAATTTAATGAAATCCGTCGAAAAACTGAAAAAAAACTGTTCAGTAAAAACGCACTTCCAGTTTACTAATTTCCTTGAAACTCGGAATTTTGGCCATCTATTTATTTCTAATTAAATTGGATGATAGAATTGTATAATCTACTATGATACTACACTTTAGAGTAAAACATAACCCCTTCCCACCCCTAAAAGTTCCCTTAAATGAAGAGAAATGTTTTAAATAAGAGTTGTAGATCTTTATATGGTTATGTAGGTAGTTTCAACAGAATCGTCGGAGCCATTTTTTTTAGAAAATCGCGAAAAAGTGAAAAAAAAAAAATCATTTAGTAAAGTTGTAAAGTAAACGCACTTGCGATCCTCCGATTTTTTTTTTTTTTTTTAACTCGGGATTTCAACAACATATTCAATTCTAATTAACATTTTTTAGATGACAGAATTGTTTTAATTAAACTGAAATAGCACTTTAGATGAAAACCTAACTCCACTCTTGCCCCAAAATTACCCTTAAATGCATTTTTCTGGAGAAATATTACAAATAAAAGTTGTAGCTCTTTGTATGTGTAGTTGATGTTATAAGTTTCAAGATAATCGTTGGCGCGATTTTTTAGAAAATTGCAAAAAAGTAAAATAAAAACAACTAGTAAAGTGATACTTCCGGTTGAGGAATTTTGACGTATAACGTACTGTCAGATCTCATGGTGACATCTAAACGGAATATCAACTTTGAACTTTCTACGGTTTTTTTTCATTTTTGAGCTATGCTGTTCACATACATTCAGAGTATAACGCACCCAGTTGTGCCATCTAGGAGAGAAGGCAAGTACCTAAGGTTCTCTTAGTGGCCACAGGAAACGCTGGCGGCGCTCTAGTTCTCTCTAGAAGAATCGAGGAAGTTCTAGAAGATACCCCACCGATATAAATAGTGGGACCGCAGAGAGTTGAGAGAGTTTTTCAGTTACAAACGAAGTCACTAGTTTGTGAAAAGTGTATAAAAAGTTAACAAAGTGAACTTTTGTGGTTTAAACGGTGAAGTAATTATTATTAAGTGTTGTATTTTGTAATTTATGTGTATAACAATAAATTGGTGTTTTCTTTATTGAAGTTTAGAGTATTTTATCTATACGAACCCAGTTAAAACTAGTTGCAGTACCTAGTTTAAAGGTAAAAACGTTACAATAAATTCACACACACACACACACACCATTTGCTATAAACCACTTTATTGGACTCAGGGGACCTTAAAACAGATATTACCAGTGAAAACTCGATATCGAAAATTTGACACGATTAAGACTAGGAGTAAGAAAAAGTAAAAATTAATTACACTCATAATGAAATAGAAACTATCATATTAGGAATAAAAATCACATTAATTTCAAGTGATAACCCTTCAAATGTGTTTTTGTTGTTGATAAATCGGAATAAAATGGGCATTTAATAAAAATAGATTGTGTTAAATCATTGACCTAATTATCGCACAATGAACATCGCTCTTCCAATATTCCGTACATAATTATTTCTTTTTTGGTTCTTAATAATCCTAATTGGTTTTAGTGGTAAAACTATTAACTGGCTGACAATTTATTTTAATTCTGTCCAAAAACTTTACTGTAAGAGGTTAACGATAAATATTTTTATAGAAACTATTATAGTTTGAAACCTCAGCCCTGTCAATATCCGGCTGTTATAGCAAGTATTTGTATATTTAATTAGCAATTTATTTTTAAATATCTCAATACTGAGTCGGGGTCTGTCTGTTTCTTCCAAAGCCACGCGTAGCCAGTTTTGACAACCGGTAATGCTTAACATGATGGCCCAATTGGCTATATGCACTTCTTAGCACTAGGGCGTATCCCGAAGCGGTAATGTAACGACCAATGTAAGTTTGAAAATATAAGATTAAAAAAAAAATATACACTAAATCAGAAGTAACAATGTTATTAGTAAATGATAAGGAAATAGAAAGAGACAATTATCGTAAAAGAAAGATATATATATAATGGAGTTGTTGAAGGAGAGAAATGGTCTGGTCAGGATGAATTAACAGAATATGGTTAAGTAATACTGACTGCCTGCACTTTACACTTGAAATGGTAGAGTGGTAAAGGGTAATGACACGTAGTGATTGGTTGTATCAACTCAGTAATATGAACTGTTCTCGTTCTGTCTCCCGTGGCTATATTTATGTGGTTTCTCCCACTCTAATCCGAGAGAGTGGTCCTGCCATTTTGTCTCTCTTTCTCTGCTACGAATACTACGGATACTATTACAATATACAAAACTGAACTTACCTCGAAGACGATGGCACTGGGCTGCGGTGAAGTGATGTAAAGAGGTGAATGTTGTATGTGTGAGTGATGAGGAAGTTCAGTAAGATGCCAATGAATGGACGATGAAAAACACAAAGGCAATGAAATTTGTTGGGTATTCTGTTTAAATGAAAAGAAAGCATAAATAAAGTTATCTCTCATTAAAAGAAATTTTTCCTTCAGGGGGTGACACTGGGAAAGTAAATACACTCCGCGAAGGCGAAGCAAATTGAGCGAAAAGAGCACTTGATGCACATAAAAAGTGAACGGGGAATAAACACACAGAGCTGTGTACTTCACTACAGTCAGAAGAGCAATGAATAAAAAAGAAAACGAAAGAGAGGTAAATATGTGAAATTGCGCCGGCAGGAAAAATAAATCAATGGAAAAGAGAGCGTTAAGTTAGAGTGAAAAGGCAGGAAATAAAGTTGATCCCTCAAAGAGACTGCGACCGTACAGCACTTTATCAACAGATATTATCTTCTTAAAACAAACATGGGGGGAATCTGTAATCACACATTAACAAAATTTAATCCACTAATTAACTGCCACTTTGAAAAACTTGTAATTCTATCTTACTTTATTCGCATTTCTAATCTTAATACATAATCTGGGAGTTGTTTTAACCAAAATAACAGTGATTCAATGTATTTCACTTGAATAAACTCTATATTATTGTAAGGCCCAAATTTTGCTCGCACCTAATAGACCAGATCAAATAACATTGTTATTTGATCTCTCAAACTTGCATTGTTATTTGCACTACTATCTAATAACATTGTTCCAAGTTTCCAAGAATGTGATTTAGGTTTATACTGTAATCTATTTCACAGATAAAGCAAACACTGACTCTTTGGATATCATATCCTGGCAAGCGAGGTCAAATAGACACGTATTAGAGAAGATAATGACCAGTTATTGATAACAGTTCACAACCTCAATTTCAATATTTTTATAAAATAGAGCTTTCTTCTTAGCTCAACCGTAGCGTTTTTTAAATATTAAAGCTTTTTGAATATGTGGATCCATCGTAGCGTACATATTTATTTTGTTTCTGACCGGTTTTGGATTTTCAACCATCGTCATAGCAAATTCACCAAGTTCGTGTAGAGAGTTCACATTAACGTACTGTGTCTGTTAAACTCACACTTGTTGGTTTGTTGCTTGTATATATTTGGGGAAGTTATCTAACTGCATATATAGAGGGAGGTTATCTAAGGTATATATGTGAGAAGGTTATGATAACCTCCCCAAATATATTCAAGCAACAAACCAACAAGTGTGAATATAAAAGACACACAACGTTAAAGTGAACTCTCTACACGAACTTGGTGAATTTACTCTGACGGTGGTTGAAAATCCAAAACCGGCCAGGAACAAAATGAATATGCATGCTACGACGGATAAAATACCAGATATTAAAGCTTTTGTCTTTGTAATATTTATCTCAAGCTGGTTAATATTGTGGGTCTGTCTATAAGAGATTATAAAAATATTCTCCACTTTAGAAATCCGAATTGGTTATTCTTTTGGAACTTAATTTTAATTTATCCATGTTCTAGTTTTGTAGTTGTTAAACTCTTAATTAAATTTAGTAGGGGAGGATGGGGCTTGTTGTTACAAATTTCGGTTAACATTTTTTAATTGCTGTATGTTGCACTCAAAATTACTGAAAATTGATTAATTTGTTGTCTCATTCATTTCTACTAATTATATATTTTTTTGAGATTTTTCAAAATGAAGTAACATTAAAAAATTCAAATACTATTAAAATGCGCATACTGTAAAAAACGTGGCCTTCGGTGGGGCTTGTTGTTACATGCGGAGGCTAGGTTGTTACAATATATAAAATACATGTTTGGGTGTTTATTTTATGGAAATAAAACTGAAATATGTTCAATAAACAAATTATCAGATCTTTATTTTAATAATAATAGCAGCTTGATTATGATCTAAACATGGATTATTACAAACTTAAATGCTTGAACATTCATTCACTTTCTATTCACTGTCACTACCCATCTCTAAGTCCGATTTACAATTGTGGCAAATATATCTAGGGTCATTTCTAGCGCATTTTGAATGGGACCATCTTTTGCATTGTATGCATTTGTAATGTGATAACAAGAAGGAAAATATATAATTTTTAATTATAAAAAAAATCATAACTAGTGGTGCCAGCCAGTCGCTCATTCAGGTCAAGAACCGCGGTCAGTGCACGGTCAAAGAGGGATATCGCCAAAGACATACCGCTCAAAACTTTCCAACAAGAACCCTTTCAAAAGGGTCATTATACGGTCAGAGTGGCCAATATACAAGAATCAACAAATCACTCAAGACCGACCACCTGGTTTGATAACCGCCAACACCTGTTGTCAGACCTATTATTGAAGACCTAGGGTCAACACACGGCAAGGGATGTTTTAGTGTGACCCGTAATTACAGAATTGTCAATGTGTGAGTGAGGGCAATATAAACAACCCTTCACAGGAAGAGGAGGATTATTCTTCCATACTTTATCAGCGTAACATCAAGATTCTACCAGCGAATTACACCGCGAGCGCGTCCCTATCTAAGTATTTAAACATATATCTATTTAACATCATATAGTTGTGCATTCTAGTTACAATTTAAATCATTTTAAATTATTGTAGTTTAAATTATTGTTAAAATATATATATTTATTTATTTTCGTAAATTAGTAATTCATATTCCGAGTGATAACTGAACCCTATTACACATTCTACCCAATTTCCTCCACCTTTTTGACTGCGACCATGGTTTTAGACATTTCAGGCACAGCCAGTCCTCAATTTGATGATGGCAAATTATTTTTTTGATTCTTGTTTGCAGCTTTGGAGACACAGATTTTCTTTTTGTTAGAATTGCCAACTTTATCGTTTTTCTTGTTTTTGACTTCATTTCTTTTAAGATCTGCTGTGATTTGATTTAAGATATGCAGTGGGGTAAGTTGTTACACTGTAATTACATGCCTCGAACCAAGTGTAACAGCTAACCACACTGACGCTATTTCAACTAATTAATCCGTAAATACATAGGTCAAAAAGAATGCTAGCGCAACAATATTGGATTGAAATTATTGTTAAGGATTTATGAATTACCAGCATAAGTATGAAAGCCTTTCCTTTAATAGTTTCAGATCACAGCTTTCTGTTTCAATAATAAAATGTAGCTTTCACTGTGATATTTCTAGGAAAGCCACACAATGCCGCCATATGCAACAGAATCTGAGCGGGAACTGATTAGAACAAACAGCACTCGGTATATCTCTCAACTTTTACCACATAGGAAGTGCTTCTCTCAGCCGATTTTTTAAAAATTACACTGTAACAATATACCCCTGTAACAACAAGCCCCACCCTTCCATAATTATCAAGAAATTTAATGCCTCTGTAATTGACAGAATAAAGGAATTTATATTTATACTTAGGTGCAGGTTTGTTGTAGTGGTTACAAGCAAAGTCTTGTAAACTAGACAAGTTAAGTGAGTATGTTCTTCCACCCCTGACCGCGACAACTGAACCTTAAGCTCTGAACTGTTATCGACATAATTATAATTGACAAAATTCTTTCAAACTTATAATGTTTAACTAAACAGCCGTGTTCACTGCTATATTAATAGGACAAACTAAACTTGATAAACAAAACATTTTTTGAGGAAGCCCCCCCTGTAATGAACTTTCTCGTGGAAAAAAAAGATATATCTCCAATATATTATTTATTATACAGAATTTAATGAAACTTTTGGTGCTTTTTATTTCTCGTAATCGTAATAAGAGGAAGCATTCGATTGTGGAACTTTCGAAATTAAGTGTTCAATGGAAAATAAGGTTTTGAGATTTGAAATGATTTTCAGCGAATGGTTTGTATATGTGTGTGTGTTTTTGAATCAAATAACTCCCGTTTGGATTATTACCACCCGCATCTATACGAAGATATTGTGCTAAATAATGAACCGGAAGTGCGACTTTACTGTATATATAATGGAGTTGTTGAGGAGAGAAATTAGGTTTGATTGAATGAACGAGATATGAAGACAGATATTGTGCTAAATAATGAACCGGAAGTGCGACTTTACTGTATATATAATGGAGTTGTTGAGGAGAGAAATTAGGTTTGATTGAATGAACGAGATATGAAGACACTAGTAGAGGGGAAATGCCGATTCTGGGCCACTTTTTTTCAAAATGGCGGCCATCATCGAACTGGATGACACCCACTTACCCCCACCCCCTATTCCAACGACCAATCATCGAACTGGAGCACACCACTTACCCCACCCCTTCTCCCAAGACCAATATCGGAAACTGGATGACACCAAATTACCCCCTCACCCCTATGTCACGGGACCAATCATTAGAAAGGATGAGCACTTAGGCCACGCCCACTTACCCCCACCCCTTTCTTCCTAACCAATCATCGAACACGACGAGCTTCTAAGCCACGCCTATTTACCCCCACCCCTCTCTATCGGCCAATCATAGAACTCGACGAGCCCTTAGACCACGCCCACTTACCCCCCACCACTTCCATTATCGATCTGGACGAGCACTTAGGCCACGCCTATTTACCCCCACCCCTATTCCAAACACCAATCATCGAACTGGACGAGCACTTGAGCCAGCCCCCTCCCCACCCCTCCCACTGACAATCATCGAACTCGACGAGCTCTTTAGCCTCGCCCACTTATCCCCTCCCCTTAACTTATCATCCATATCGATGACTCCATTTTCTTTCCACCCCACTTCTCAACTTATCGTCCAATCCGATGGCCGGATTTTCTCCCCTCCCCACTCCTGAATGTATCATCCAATCCGATGACTCCATTTTCTTTTCACCTCCATCCCCATAACAAGATGGCGGAACCTAACACCGTAACACACCACCCCTCTCCTGACTCTAGGCTGGAGGGGTATTTTTTATTTTTATTTTATGTGAAAAAACTTGTCTTACCTGCGATTCGATCCTACAATCTATAGGTTGGGAGTCGCATCACCCTAACCACTCGGCCATAGTAGTCCTCTCGCTAGCTGTAGTTATCAACGTACACTTCTATTCTTAACTTCCCCACCCCTTGCCATCATCACCTTACTCTGGGCGAGAGGGGAATTATTTTTTATAATATATGAAAAAACTTGTGTTACCTACGATTCGATCCTACAATCATTAGGTTAAAAGTCCATCACCATAACCAGTCGGCCACAATGGTCCTCTCGCTAGCTATAATTTTCAACGTACACTTAACCCCGGCACTATCATAATTTTATTTCCGCTCAATCCACTCACAAAAATATTAAATAAAATAAAAAAAATATGGCGGAGATGCATTCAACTGTCACACATAATAATAATAAAGAAATTCACAAAAAACATAAAAAACAATATGGCGGAGTGAAATGTAACTTTCACCACACAATCAAAATAATAAAAAGATTGACTTACCCCTTCCAGCTCCCTGCTGCTGCTGCTGCTGATATTAACACGACGCGCACTTACACAGAACTGAACTACATTCGACAATACAATGTACTATAGTAACGTTTATCCCCACTCCCCTATGACGTCATTGCTAATTGGGGCATGCGCATATCTGCCGCCGCCTTATAGATTACAAATATTGATTTTATTAAATTGTATAACAAAAACCACTGCCTTCTCAATATATTATTCGTATGACGTCACACAGCAATAGTATTGCCAGTGCCTTATTTATTACCACTGCCTTCTAGACAGATCCCCCATTCAGATAACGTCACACAGTCTATAGTGTTTCACTGGCAATAGAAATATATCGATTATCCATACCAATTAATATCGATTTTATGAGTATAATTTATTAATAAAAAACTAAAAAAACCACTGCCTTTTCAATATATCATTCGTGTGACGTCACAGCTAATAGCATTGCCACCGCCTTATAGATTAAAAATGTATATATTTATTACCACTGCCTTCTAGACAAATCCCCCATTCAGATAACGTCACACAACCTATAGTGTACCACTGTCAATCGCAATATATCGATTGCAAATATCGATTATTCATATTGATTAATATCGATCTTATAAATAAAATTTATTAATAAGAAAAACACTATCTATTTTCTTCTACCAGTTATTGCATCATCTTTTGAAATTAAACTTTGTACTAATAAAATATATATATCTATTCTTACCTTAATCACTTTGTATTCTTTTGTTTATTGAACTTTGTAATCAAAACAACATATATCTTGCCTGTCCGAACATGTTAGTTACTTATTAAGAAAAATGCACAGAAACTACAATGAGTCATCCAGGAAATGATTTATTAATACTTAATCCTATTATTTAAAAATAAAACTTTGTACTCATTACCTTTCTTGCCTGTTCGGACATGTTACCACAGGTCTTCTTAGCATGTTTTGTAATGCTTAATCCTATTATATAAAAATTAAACTTTGTACTCATTACCTTTCTTGCCTGAACGGACATGTTACCACAGGTCTTATTAACATGTTTTGTAATGCTTAATCCTATTATTTAAAAATACAACTTTGTACTCATTACCTTTCTTGCCTGTCCGGACATGTTACCACAGGTCTTATTAACATGTTTAGTAATACTTAATCCTATTATGAAAAAGATTTGTATATACAATGAGTCATCATGCATGTCTCAACAAGCATCGGCCTGCATTTATTTTTCATAGTTTCTATATTAATTTTGTTTAGCCCTCTTTGTTCAGCATTCGCTTTAAGCTTTCTCACCACGTCAAGGTGGGGGTAATCGAGAAAGTTTTATAATAAAATAAAATATAAGGAAATTAATAAAAACAAAATAAAATATTTTTTTTACTCATTTATTGAAACATAATGCAAAATACTTACAGAAAAAAACAGAAAACAAACTTCAAATTTAAAATAAAAATTAACTTCTTCTTAATACAAAATACAACTTAGGAAAATACAAGTAGACAGAGAAATGTTCACTATCGAATTTAATTTTTCTAGGTTTTGCCTTTATACACATTCAAACATTGTACAATTCATTCAAGGTTTACGGGCTTTTTACACCTCGCCAGTGACCAGCAGTCAGGTTTACGGATATTTCTACCACTCCAGTGACCGACATTCAAGGTTTGCGGGCAATTTAATGCATCGCCAGTGACCACATTCATACACACATCAAGGCAAAAATATTTCTGTATCATTCCAACCAAACTTACTGTTCAGCCAGTTGTTAATGACTTGAATTCGATACTGCGTACATTTCTCTCTACATGTGTTATGTTTAATACAGTGGTTGCCTTTTTCTACTGCTTGAAGTGAATCAATTTTCGGACAACCATAATCTTCCAAGTTGATTACACAACCATTGTACAAATTTTGCAAGAGAAATCTTTTCTTATCATAACCCTTAACAAATACAAATTTATAGTTACAATCAATACATTTGAAAATATCTCTAATCACTTCATATTCAACTTCCCCATCATTCCATCTGATTTTATGATAATAATTTTCTACCCAATAATTAGTTCTTCTACTTCTATCTGTTTGTTTATGTTGTATTGGCGGTTTGAATATCCAGTGACGAACAGTTTGATAGTTATAATCAAAAAGTGATAGCTCTTTAACAATATAACCTCCTACACTATCCACAAAGCACTGGAAGTCAGCAATCAGTATGCCTGTCTGAGCCATACTGAACACTGAGCCAACAATTCACACCTTTTTATACCATACGGCGTACAATGCCAGTTAGAGGGTTATATTCTACCACCCTATCATGTATAATAAGACAATATGCAGTTGTGTTGGCCGGGAATGGATTTTTTGATTCAAATTCTAATCTCACATCAACTGGACCCGTTTTGATAGATTCAGACTGTTTAGAACAATCTATTACAATTAAGGGTGTTTTCTCTTTAAAATTTCACCAGGAAGTTAGAAGTTTCATCTGTTCTCCATAATATGACATTTGAAAAGAAGCGTACATGTGATACAATAGTGCATAACGATTAGCTGAGAAATCTATGTTCAAATCATCGTATGGGAAAGCTTTACAATTTAAATAAAGTTTTACATTTGACACATTGCAATGGTCAAAATGGCTAGCATTGCTTTCCACATTATTTGCTCGTTCAGTTTGAAAAGCTAAAATGAGGTAGCGCGGCTTTTCCAGCTGACTTGATGTTTTCACCGACCAGATTTGTCTTTGAGTTGCCGGCAATAGTGGATAATCATAGAGTTCCCAGCTTCTAAAACTTAGTAAAAATACCTTTTCAGATTTGAGATGACGCATAAGAGTTAATCTCTGATGTTCGTTGACGGTGACATAGGGCAGCTTCCAGCATAGTTTCACCAATTCTATTTTACAGTTTTCCACCGCATCTTCAGCTCTCTGTCGGTTGAATTTGTAAGCGTTTCCATCTTGTCTGCTTCTAACGAGTATCAATTCTTGTTTAACATTGATCACACTCTTCTGATAGTCTTCACAAAATCCCAGTAGTGATGATAGAGGAATGCACAGATTAAAGTATCCCTCATTTGAAGTGATGTTCAGTGTATCACTCTGAGGATAGCACCAGCCCCAGTTTTCTATGTATTGACAGCCGTCCTTAAGTGAAACCAATCCTTTAAGTGAGCAAGCAATTCCTGGATTTCTTACACGATCTATTTCAACGCCACTCAGTTCGTATCTTATTTCATCAAATAGAAATGCAAATGCATTATTGGTTAATTTTGAGGAATTCGGTATTGCTGAGCCGTCTTCCTTTAAAAACCTACCCTCCAAATAGAGTAAACTTTGACTGGGCAGCGTATATAGATCTTGATGTTGTACACTTATACGTATTTCATCACCAGGCAACAGTTTTGATGATGCATAAGGGTGATGTGAATGCAATTCTATGCATTCAATTGAATTGTCGAACAGACGTCTTTCTTCCAAATCTAGTACTTCCATATTGGCGATAACACGTAGTAACCTGCCGTTTGAAGAAAACGAATATTGCTGTTGGTTAACGATGTTCTCTCGTCAACTGTTCTCACTGGAATGATGCTTTTCTTCTCTGCAGTTGTCCTTTTATTCACTCTCCTAAAGTCCAAACCCATCGCTGTCTGGCGACCAAATGAATGCACCCAACTATAATCCTTCCTTTTATAGCAGATCCAGCAAGTAAAGTAAACACAGCTGTCCACAATTGTTGCTGCCCATTTTTTGATACTGCTTCCTGTTCGATGAAATGCGGCAATCTTTTAAATAGCGGATCAGCTCAGAAGGTGGATTGGCTCCACTGCTATCGAAGAATTGAACATAATCGCCTCTCTTCTTATAGCAAACCCAGTGAGTTCCACTCCCACAACTACTATCCAAATTAAAAATGGCTCGCTCATTTTTCCACGGTTTCATTGGAAATTCATCAATCATGAATACCCCTCTAAAATGGGGAATTTTCTTTGATTTAGCTAATCTGAGTAGATCAAAATTACTCAGCCGCAGACGAGGTAGTCCATCCAACATTCGTTTAGCTTTACCACTCAATTTAGGAGAATTCCCACCAATCCGTTTAGGAGTAGGTATGACTCGTTTCTTCTTGTTGCCTCTAGCACGTCTCATGATGAACTGAATCGAAGTTAGCCTCGTCCGGCTTTATATAAGTACATTCTTCACATTCTCCCAGCTGTTGTGTGAATTGTTTAAACCTAGCCATTTCACTAAGACTTTATCACCTTTTCGTTTCATAAACTTCTCCACAAGATAGATGTCGGGATATTTCACTAGCTGTAGCTCCTCTTGATAAAAACCTCCAGCAATTATTTGTCCTTTATAATCTTGCAGATGATATGTCACTGGTGTGGTATTCTTAACTTCTACAACTTTAAATATCTCTGTGGACCATGAAGGATGATAGCCTTTGGCAAATTGTGCTTTATACTTGGATATCCGTAGATGATCGCCTACTTTAAATCTAGGTACGGTAGTAATTGTTTTCTTCGCATATACATCACGCAACAGCCGTTCTTCTACATCCTTACCTCTTACAGAAACCGGTGCCATTTTGATCGTTCGATGTTTAGTTTGGTTATATTTCTTTACCAGAGAGTTAATGATGGTTAGCCAATCATAGGATCCTTGCAGGCTAAAGTTTTTCCACATTGCAGATTTCAAAGTTCGATTGAATCGCTCAACAATTGAAGCTTTCAAATTACTAAAGGTTGAATAGTGATTTATACCATTCAGCTTAGTAAATATTCTGTTATAGAACTCCTTGCCATTATCAGTTTGTAGGTTGTTTGGCTTTCTTTCCTGCAATACCTTTTCAAATGCTCTACTCACCTCAAGTGCTGACTTATTCTTAAGGGGTACAGCCCAGGCATATTTGGAAAAACAAACAATCACTGTCAAGAGATATTTGTTGCCTTTGTTGAATCTGGCGTAGGGAAGCATCTCCACGAGATCAATTTGCCACAAATCGTCTATTCCCTTCAATAAAACTGATCTTCTCTTGAATATTCTTCTTGCTGGTCTATGCAACTCATGCACGATCTGTTCCTTAACGGATGTCATGATGAAATGAGGTGCATTGTAGGTGAGTCTAAGCTATTATACCTCCGTCTCTCAGTTGATCTTATATTCTTTTTATTTCAACACCAGCATTCTTTGTGCCAAATAATACTCTTAATCTGTCTACAAGCCTGTTGGGGTCGACATGTCCAGCACCTTTTTTCGTTGGAAACAATTTTGGAATCACTTTCCTATATTTCATGTTTGTTTTCAGTTCCTTGATTGCTCCAGTTGGACTGTGTCCTTCTTTATGAGCGTTCGTTTGTTGTAGTATTCGCTTATAATTATCGCAATCTGTCTTTTTTACCAGCGTTAAGTTTGGATATTTCATAAATAACAATTCAAAAAGTCCCGGGGTAGCATAAAAGGTATGTTCACCAACAGATAAAATGTCTTTATTGATGGAGATCTCCGTATCACCAATGGTGAACTTCTGGCCATCATAAACTACGCCATATACCATATCCAAATCCTTAGTTTCATTTTTCATAAATTTCGCAATATAATTTGAGGATATTTCTCACACTTCT
>JAAEAF010006390.1:0-78568 GCA_011037195.1 Triatoma infestans | reverse complement strand
GATTACAATACTTCCTCTTACTAGGAGTAAGAGAAAGTAAAAACATATCAGTAAAAACGCACTTCCAATTGATATATTACGCTCAAAAACTTCGTGCCGTGATAATACCTAAACTGAATACCAAGTTCTGTGAATTTCCTTTGATTTTTTCGTTTTCAAGATATTTCTTTTCGCACATACACACACACACTTATACTCGTATATCTTGTATAAATATAGACTTTTCGCTAAAAAAACATTTTTTCGTATTGTATTTCCGGTGAAAGCTCAATTTCGGAAACTTAACACAATCGCAAGGCTTTTTCTCTCTTACTAGGATTATAGAAAGAAATAATTCTAAACCATTCTGGCATGTTACAAAAAAAATGTAAATAAAAATTCTCGCATTTCTTAGAATACAAAAACTTAAATTTTAAAAATTTCTCAGTACATATAAATAAGTTGGAATACTTTACTCAGACCTAATTTAGTAACAATATCTCTAGCCACTTTATAGACAACGAATTCCTTGTATTGGCTGTTCGGGATTCCGTGGCTACAATTTTCTTAGAGCCGCTCACTTACAGTATTGACTTTAGCAAATGTGGTAAAGTCCATTTGCCTCCAGATTTTTAATGGTTTGTAAACCAGCCGCAAACTAATAACATTTCTCGGTTAATGTATTAAATACTATCTGGGACCATGAAACTATTCTTTATGCCCGTACGGGGTGTGTGTTGCATGCAGTTACTTGGGGAGTAGCGACCCCACGTGTTACCTCAGCTCAGTACGCCATGCACTTCGCCAGAACAGTATTCAATACACTTAAATGACATACACTCCATTCTTTACAAACAAGGACAAATACAGTACACAAACTAGGTCTCTGTCCCTAGTTAAATGGCGTAAGCAAAGGGAGAAGTAAGGGATTAGCTGGTAGCGCGCTGGACTAGCAACGCGGAGGTCCCGGGTTCGAATGCAGCATGCTGTCCTTAGATTTCTCTTCGTAGGAGCCTCTAAAACTCTCTGTCCAGTGATGGGCAGTTTTGTCTGTAGTTAGAGAACACTGCTTGGAGAACACGGTACTGGGAAGGCTCCTGGGGGGGGGGTACAGTAGATCTTTCAGGTTGCAGTGCAATAATCCCCTCTAACTATCTACAATCTACACCACACCAAAAAGCTTCTGATATCAAGCTTCTTATCTCTACCACTATACGGTACTGTGTATTGCTGCGCGTCTGAAACGCCCTGAAGGGCTCCAGCGCTCGATATGATATCACATTAAGCAACAAGCTCTGACCAATAACTTCCATTGATTTTTTTTTTTTTTTATATAATAATATCGGACACATAATTCAATTTTTAACCAACAGTATAATCTACAGTATAATCGACAACTTTCCAAAAAGCATTGTAAACAGTCATCAAGATGTCTTCATCAAAAACTTATCTTTGGCCAATGAAGTCTCATATCTCATTCTCAAATTTCAATACTTAAGAGTGACCGTTTAAGTATAAATTGAAAATAATAGTATCAGAATCAATCATCCGAATAGCATTTCCGATCATTAGAGGATCTTAAAAGTTGAGACTTATTTTAAATAAAAACAAGATCATTCAGTTTCTGGGAGATTGCGCTTGTGACAAATAGGTAGCGCAGATGATATTTTCACCAGTTAAACCATGGGCTGAATCATGTAGGATACTACCTGTGAAACAATTTGACTTTGAAGTAGGTACAGTTTTATTTCTTTTGAATTCTATTAATATAATAGTATTTGTTGACCTTTTATGTATTATGTTATGAAGAAATTTGTTGAGGATCGGTCAGGGCAGAAACATTCAAATTTGTGCCAACGTTACGATAGAATTTCCTGTCTTTATCAAGCCTTTAATACACATAGATAGTCTTGATGATATGGAAAAAGAATTTTTTTTTTTTTGTGAAACTTTGAAAATTACATTTCTTTGCAGCACAAAAACATAACAAGGAGTATAAAAAGTTATTTCTTGCTGGTGTTAAATAATCTACAGAAATGAAAGTTTGAAATGAACTTCGTATGTTTCAAAGATCTACTAAAAATTCTTTTTCCACACCTTCACTACTAATATATACATTAAATCCTTGATAAAGACAAGAAACTCTGTCGAAACTTTGGCATAATTGAATGTTTCTTTCTTGACCGGTCTTTAATACATTTTTTCATAACAATTCTATTAATATTCAATTGAAGGTAACAAATAATTATGGTTGTTTAACTTTTATTGTCCTCATGACGGCTTTTGATTTACCTTGTCTCTTATTAGATTTTATACAAGTTACTTGAGCGGTAAGTACAAAATGTATAAGAGCAATTAAAATGGGAATGTTCCTTTATTAACAGTAGAAAAGTTGAGGCCTTTGCTTTTTTTCTCTTTTTATTCATGTTATTCTAAGTTTTAATATTCAAAGAATATAAGATATTAACATAGACAATAAAATTAACTTAATATGCAGTTAAATGCTAATGATTTAGCTATGCTTGGAAGGAGTGCAATTACCTTATTGGTTGAATACTGTAAAGTCGTTATTGCTTCCCATAACTATAAAATTTTCCATAAATAGGTTTGAATGCAAAAAATACAAGAACTTCAAATATAACGACACTCCAGCAGAACTTGAAAATTACTATGACCATCTAGCTATAGATACTTGATTTTTGCATCCTCCAGAGAATTTAAAATTGCCTATAATCATCAATTTGGTTAAAAAAAAATTCTACAACAATTCCTAGAGTTTTAAATATTTCTCCGTGAAATGGATGCCAGAAATATAGAAATATATTTTATTTTAAATAAATCAAAATTATGAAGAAATTCTAACATTCGCTGGCAAAAAAAGAACACCACAGGTACAAGACTAACGTTACAACAGACTTCATGAACTTGGTTAGGCATTGTCTTTGGCCCTTCTCAAAGGGGACGATTTGGACTATGAAGAGAAGGCATTCTTTCAGGACAGTCTGTTCTAGACATCGAACTAGAACACTTGATTCATGAATATTTATCTTAAATTCAGGGCCAGTTATAGAGTTTAGCATTTATTCTAGATAAACAATTGATTTAATAAGCATACAGCTGTGATATTGTAAAGTATTTAAATTCTTTTAGAAATTAATATATTTATTTCAAAAACAGTGGTGATCTCTTGATTATTTCTTAATACTTCTATCTCTATCTCAAACATACACACAAGCCCTTTACTAAAGCGCTCACGCCACAGCAAATCAATAACATTTCATCCGTTCACCAATTCTCCTTAACATAGTCTGGCCAGAGGCCGACAATAAACCGTGAAGACTTCGAGCGTCTTCTCATTGACGAAACATGAATTAATATAATAATAAATGGACGTGATTGATAGAAACAGCACGTACTACAATGATGACGTTAGATTTTTCTCGACATAAGAGCAACTACGCTTACTTATGAATTATGAACTATCTTGTTTATAACATTGTTCGGAAGCCGGGAAGCAAGCAGTGCATTGAAAAAAAATACTGAGTGCCATTATAATATGTAAATACCAGTATTATAAATTAAAAAAATTATCATTAAATACAGAAATGTTATGTATTTGGCAATATTACTTTGACTAAAGCTACCCAATTTATACATATATACATACGTATACACACACATACACACACACACCAATATATATATAAAGAGGGTTGAAAAAAAGTTCCAAACTCATTCAACCCCATTTTCCGCTAAAAATTGAAACAAAATCAGGTTAAATCAGTGCCTCTCTTAATTTGGTTTTGATTTGCTTCATTTTGATTGGTAACGATGTTGATATAACGAGAGTTTCCCTCACCAATAACCCCCCCCCTTCCAATACACTAACAGTTAATACAGTTAACATTTTCATACTCAACCCACTTTTTTGATATTATTCATATGGCAGTGGGTCCCAGTTTGTTCTGACATCATGACTCCCTATATATCCCCTCTTAATCCGAGTCTTTCTCATGCTACAATTTTCACTCTAATACATATACTGACGTCCTATTATTAAAGATCATATAATATATACATATTTTTTTCTCCCACTAAGGACCAGCGCCTTTAACACATTTTTTTTTTTTTTGCTTCAATAATTTATTTGCAACTGTACAATAGATACAATAACCAAATGTGTTGAATTTTACCTGACATGATTTACAAGAGAAAAAAATACCCAGTGGTATTACTTCAAGGCGTTGAAGTTAATTTAAAAGGTCACGGGGCCACTGACGCATCAGGCGTCGAGATGGATTATCAGGTAAGATTTGACGCCTGATTGGATTAGTTATGGAATATTTGATAGCGGGATTTAATTAGATCGGACACAAATTGAATGGATAGGTCATTATGTAAGGTTTTATTGGAAAATAATAAGGAGATTTGGTAATTTTTCGTAGGATTTGGACTCTAAGGATTGGATATGGTAAACGTTGGAATGCTTAGGGGAGCCCCATACCTCTAGTCCGTAAGTCCATATTGATCGCATTAAAGTTTTGTATAGTATAAGCTTATTTTTTAATGTAAGTTTGGATCTTTTGTCTAAGAGTCTCGAAAGGATAAGAAATCGTCTATTAGTTCCAGTGCTTTTCAGTCTGGTATAGGTGTTCCAGGTTAGTCTGTTATCCATATATAACCCAAGATAGCGTACTCTATCAGCAGTAGGTAGGAAGATGTTATTTAATTTAACACCAGAACGGAGGGAGTGACGTAGTGTAAACGTGGTGTGTAATACATATCTTTTCATTAACTTTTATCTTCCATTTTTTGCATCACTCTTCTATTAAGGAAAGATGATCTTGAAGACGACTGGAGGCAATAGTAGGTTCGGTATGGGAGGAAAGAATAGTAGTATCATCAGCGAAGGTTGATGTTATTGTATTAGGATGTAGGGGAAGGTCAGCAGTGTATGTTGTGTATATAATTGGACCTAGGATACTACCTTGCGGTACTCCAGCTTTCACAGGGAAATTGGGAGAAAAGGAAGAACCCTGAGAGACTTGGCAAAACCGGTCACTCAGGTATGATTTAAGAATAAGAAAATAGGTATATGGTAGAATGCCTTTGGGTTTCCACAGCAGTCCAGGGTGCCACATCTTGTCGAAAGCCAACATATTTTTAAATTAGCGTCACTAGATTTCCTTATTATTTTATTTTTTTTTATTCTATCCTGTGTAATCATAAATTTTCTAATTACCTCCTTGTCCTAGTTGAGAAGAGATAAAAGGGGGGACCACAGTTTCATTGGGGGAAATGGAAAACTTAAAAACTTTCTTAGTTAAAGTACAACAAGTTTAGTGAAGAACAGTCTAGATGTCCATCATGGCGTTAAACGTTATTTTCTTACCATAATAAGGCATAAAACTTTTGTAATACACAACAAAATTGGTTTGGTAATCCTGTCTGGTGAAAATTAGATATAAAAGAACTTATCATAATGCCCATCTTCCTTTCCATCCATCCAAAAAAAAAACATTATCTTCCACTTTAAGAATATTTAATACTTTGTTTTATATTTTTACTTAATGTTATTCTTAGTAAGTAGAAATATTGCGTGCGTAAGTTTTTATGAACAAATTGTTTCGAAAACGAAAATAATCAGGAAACTCGAACTTGATATTCTGTTTATATACGTACTATTATCTTACACTAAGGTTTTCAGACACCTGGAATCCATCCATCAATAGCCAGTGTGTCTTTACTGAATGTTTTCTTTCTTTCTTCCGTTTTCAGCGATTTTCTCCAAAAAGATTCTAACAATTTTCTATAAAAGTCGAAACTCATTTGAAACCATTTCCAGAGAAAATTGATTTATTTGCAGATTGCTGGGTGGGGCTGGGGGAGGCGTAACTTTAAGCTTTCCTCTAAAGTACCAGTTCAGTGCAATGTATGCTTATAACATTAACCTAATATTAATGTTCATTATAAGGATTGTTAGAATTCCAAATTTAAGGAAAATTGATTAACCGAAAATTGTAAATTTAAAAAATTTGAAAAATATTCTTCCAAAAAAAAAAGAAAACATTTTTAAAGAGTTAATGCGAAATTCGTGACGATAAATTTAAATTTTATTTGGTTTGTATCAATGTTATTGTTGCGCGCTTGTGGACTACTCTTATATAATCTCTTCTCTATCTGACTGATTGATACTTCTCCTCCTATCACTTCTATTCATGCATTACGACAAATAAGTAGGTTTTGAGATATAATGAAATTTCGTCAATAACTGCTGGAGATCTCGAGGAGCGGTCAATAAAATTACAACTCTTTTAAAACTTATCCGACATTTCGAAAATTTATTGTCTTCTTCAGGGTTAAAAAAAAATCTTATGTCAAACACTCACACAACTTTCTCTTACTCCAATTCTCAAAATTATAATTGAAAAAATTTTATTGTTTGTGTACCAAATTTAATGAAATTCGTCGAAAATTGAAAAAAAAAACTGTTCAGTAAATGCGCGCTTCCGGTTTACTAATTTTTTTGAAAGTTGGAATTTTTGGCCATCTATTTATTTCCTAATTAATTTTGTTTGGATGATAGAAATTGTATAATATATCATCCAATTATACTTTTATAAACTATGACGAAAACATAATTTCACACTTCCCCTAAAAGTGTGCCGTTAAATGAATTTTCCCACAGAAATGTTTCAAATAAAAGTTGTAGATCTTTGTATGTGTAATTTATATGGTGAAGTTTCAAGAAAATTGTTGGAGCCATTTTTGAGAAAATCACAAAAAAGTTAAAAAAATTATTTAGTAAAGGTGGTAAAAGTAAACGGGACCACCGGTCATCCGATTTGTTTCAAACACGGAATTTCAACAACACATTTAATTCTAATTAACATTATTTAGATGATATATGTAGGGGTAGTGAACCCCCACCACTCATCCACTCTAGCGAGTGAACCCCCATCACTCATAAACAGCCCCTCGCGCACAGAGAGAGGAGAGGGTTCGGCGAGTGTATATATATACGAGAGACAGAGTCAAAGATATATGCTGTTCACAGTCTACACTTCAATTGTACATATCGTTTAGCCACGTCAGTCTGTCTGTTCAGTTCTTGTAGTGTAAAGTATACAGTCCTTGGTAGTCAGTCATATACATATATATCAATTATATATCTTATACCGATATTGAGGTGTTATTTATCCATCAACATCCACAACCAACATCTCCTCCTACAACCATTACATTGGTGGCAGCGCTATCGAAACCCAGCCATTTCTCATTAAAAGGTAAGATATAAATTTCTATTATTTTTTTTAATTATTATTCATTTTAGTTTTACACTTTAAATATTTTAATTTCGGCTATTTTTTGTTACATCTATTTGTATATTTCATATTTTTAAAATTTCGACTTCATTTTTATGAAAAGAGCCGAAATTATTCAAAAATTAAAACAACATAATCTTTCCACAAGTGGCAATTTGTTAATTTTAAAAGAAAGACTATCAAAAATCATGTCTACCTACACAATCGATGGCCAACAAAAATCTGCTGATGAAGCAATCGCGTACCTTCTAAACAAGTGCAACGCTCCAAATCCCGTAAACATCCGGAACTTGCAAATGATAAATAATTTACCAGTTTTCGACGGTTCCCATAATAGCGACATAAATTCCTTCATAGACCAAATTAATAATTATAGTGCGATTTCGGGATGGTCAGAAGCCGACAAACTGGAAATCCTAATTTTAAAATTAACAGGTGCGGCAAAAATTTTCTTTGACACTTTTAAAACGCAGTGTACAAATGATAACGTCATTTTAACATACCGACTAGCAACGGAAAGTCTAATTGCCAGATTTAAAAAAGAAAAAACGCCCGTGGTATTGTTGCAGCAAATAACGAGCTTGCAACAAAATCCATCAGAAACTCTGGAAGCTTTTGCTGACAGAATAAAGCACATTGCCACATCTCTCTTATTCAAAGCTCAACAAAACCCGTTACAAACGTTACAAAATCTAGTTGAGCGGCTAACAACGGACGCCTTCATAAAATCACTTCCAAGTTCCATGAAGGCCCAAGTCCAAATTAAACTCCCCAAAAACCTTGATGAGGCTCAAACTTATGCAACAGCCCTCAGGGACATACAAAGTGCAGAACCTCAAGGTTCGATATTTGCCATTAAAAAGGCAGATTCGCCAATACAGTCTTCTGACAAACCGCCATCGCCATGCAAACATTGTTCCGGCGTCCATTGGAACTCAGAATGCACACAAAAATTTCAAGTCGTGAAAAATAAAAGAAGGCGAGTTTCTATTTCTAAACCACCTTCGCCTTGTAAATTTTGTCAAGGCAACCACTGGAACCGCGACTGCAACAACAAAAATAATAATTTTAATAATCATAAACAAGCGCGCACTAATTTTGGCAAAAAGCTACAATTTAAGCCAGACCATCGTACCTTCAGGCAAAGTAGGCCCTATTTCAAAAAACAAATGCCCAACAATAATAATAATAGTAATAATAACAGCAATAATAATAATAACAAATTTAATACTGGCAATACGTCGAATAGATGGGTTCCGCCAACATGCCAGATATGTGAAAAACGAGGGCATACTGCAAAGGCATGCTGGTTCAATAATGCAAAAAACGATTAGGCGCTCAGCCGTTTTCACGAACGGCTACCACGGTCTTGATCCCGGCACTCAACGATTCAAATAATTTATTAATCAACGTCCAAATTAAAAACAAAAAAGTTAAAGCTCTGATCGACACGGGTGCTTCACACTCGCTCATAGATGCCAGTCACGTCAAATCGAGGCCCGAAAAATCTGGTATCATTTTAAAATCGATCACAAACCAGATTATCCCCAATTATGGTCTGTCAAACATTCAATTATCCATAGGCCAAAACACAAAAATTCAAGGTAAATTCATAGTGTCCCAACTGAAAAATGAATTTGAAATGATCATTGGGAGAGACCTACTAACAAAATTTCAAGCCATTATTAATTTCAAAAACTCAAACATAATTATAAACAAAACAGTCATTCCATTCTTAACAGACAACACAACATCACAAATTAACAACATTCAAAACACAACTTTACCAGAAACATTATCAACCAGACACAAAATCAAAATTCCTGCACGATCACACATCGTCAATACTTACACGCTACATACAAAAATTCCAGACGGTTCCATACTATTGACACAACATGACAGTCTGCCTACTGGAATTTACTTACCCCACACACTGACTAACGTACATAACAATGCTTGTGCCATAACATTAATAAATACAACACAACATGAAATCTGCATCACGAAACATTTTCCAATAGCACACATTCAATACAACCCTGAGACGTATAACTCATCAAACAAACATACCATAAATTCTATTCAACAACTCTCGCACGAACAAAAAACACAATTACAAGCCTTTCAACAACAGTTACGCCAGAAACTCACTCATCTCTCTCCACAACAAGCAGACAAAATTGTTGAAACATTTTCTCCATTTTATGACACATTCACTCATGATAAAGATTACAAAACAAAATTTACAGATATTACACACCACATAGACACACAAAATCATCCGCCTGTACACAGTCGACCTTACAAACTATCACATTCAGAAGCCCCCATACTGAAAGCACTATTACAAGATAATCTGGATAGAGGAATAATTGAACCATCGACGAGTAACTGGGCGCATCCCGTGATTCTTGTTAAAAAGAAGTCTGCGGATCACACAAAAGTTGATCCAAACGACATCACCCAGTTACGCAAACAGTACAGATACGTGGTTGATTTACGTAAATTAAACGCAATCACCACATCTGAAATTTATCCTCTTCCAGACATTCAACACATATTATCAACATTACATGACACAACATACTTCACAACACTCGACATCTCAAACGCATTCCACTCCATTAGACTTGACAAATCATCACAAGACAAAACAACATTCATAACGCAATTCGGCACATACAAATTCTTATCTGTTCCGTTCGGTCTGAAGAACGCGAGCGGATCATATCAGCGTTTAATGGATAAACTATTATCGGGTTACACGGGTGACATATGCCACACATTCATTGACGACATATTAATTTTTCACGGCAAAACATTTCATGAACATTTAACATCTACACAAAAAATTCTCACACAATTACAGAAGGGCAATCTTTGTATAGACCTAAATAAATGTACCTTCTTCAAAGAAGAATGCAAATATTTAGGCTATACATTGAGCAAAAAAGGCATTTCTCCAGATCACGAGAAGTTAAAAGCTGTAGAAACCTATCCAATTCCGAAAAAATTAAAAGACGTCAGAGCATTTTTAGGATTTATAGGTTTTTACAGAAAATTCATTCATAATTTCTCGGAAATAGCCAAGCCCCTTACAGACTTAACAAAGAAAAATACCAAGTTTGTATGGTCTTCTCAATGTTCATCGGCATTTCAAATTCTCAAACAAAAATTGATTTCTCCACCCATTCTGGCATACCCCAATTATAATTACGAATTTATATTGACTACGGACGCGAGCAATGTTGGCATATCTGCAATTCTAAGCCAACAAATAAACGGCGAAGAACGTCCAATAGCCTTTTCATCCCGCGTACTGTCTGAAACTGAAACAAGACTCTGCACTACGGAAAGAGAACTGTTAGCCATTCTCTTTGGCTGTAAACAGTACAGATATATCATTTTCGGCTACAAATTCAAAATAATAACTGACCACTCAGCTCTGCAGTGGCTTCAAAATTTAAAAGACCCGCATTCTAAATTATACAGATGGTCACTGAAATTAAGTGAGTTCGACTTCTACATCGAACACAGATCGGGTAAAAACATCGCTCATGCAGATGCGTTAAGTAGATATATAGGCTGCATCAACACCGATATATCCCCAGAATATTACCCAACCATCGACTTATTAGAAATAGCTCAGCAGCAAGCTGAAGATGAGCAATGCCGACGTCTAGCCCAATCAAAAAATTATGCATTAAATGATTCAGGCCTTCTAATCAATGTGCTGGACAACAACATCCTTGTTCCAAGCAAAATGCGTGATACAGTTTTACAGCTGTATCATGACAACCCATTGTCTGGTCATTATGGCAGACAAAAAACATATGACCGCATAAAAACACAATTCTCCTGGCCTGACATGACCAAAGACGTGGAGAACTATGTCAAGACGTGTCATAGTTGCGCCACTAGAAAAACCGACAACGCCTATAAACCACCAATAGGCACATTTAGCGAGCCAACTAATGTTTGGCAAGCTATTTCAATTGACGTTGTTGGACCGCTAGAGCCATCAACAAATATTATAACAGGCGAAGAATACAAATACATATTAACAATAATTTGTCAATATTCCCGCTATTTGGAAATGTTTCCAATTACGAACCAAAAAGCGGAGACTATTGCTCAAATTATTGTTAACCATATCTTCACCAGATACGGCACGCCAAAGTACCTACTCACAGATTTGGGTACCAATTTCACGTCCACCATTTTACTTCAAATCTGTGCACTGTTAAAAATTAAAAAAGTGTGCACGACGCCATACCACCCTGCGTCAAATGGACGATTAGAGAGAATTCATAGAGACATCGCCAATAACATATCTCACTATGTCCAAAGTGACAAAAATTGGCATAATTACCTGCCATTAATTAAAGCTGCACACAACTCAACGAAAAATGTATCCACAAACTTTACCCCCATGAACTAGTTTTTGGTACCAAATTTCAATTTCCCTGGATACTAAACTATCCACAAAAAGACATTCAAAATTTTAACATTCATACAAAATGTCTATATGAAAAAATTCAAAAAGTGCGTCAACAGGCAAAAAATAATAATGAAAAAGCCAAAAAAATAAGGGAAAAATATTATAATAAAAGTGTTTCAAAACAAAATTTCTATGTAGGAGATAACGTTTATTTAAACAATTTTACGCCCACGCGAAAATTCACAAAAAAATATCATGGCCCGTACCAAATTTACAAAATATTTTCCAACCAGACTGCACTAATTACCTTAAATGATAATGAAAGAAAATTAGTGCATCTAAGCAAAATTAAAAAAGCACATCTACGACAAAAACCTACAAACACACATAAAATGAATCTACGGCCAAGAAAGGCAAAAATTTAAAAACATTTTCGGAAAATTTAGACAAATTTTCCTGGTGTTGGGAGGAGACAATACTCTAGTCCAAGGAAAAATTTCAAAATTAATTTCAAAATTTAAATTCTAAATTCAACATAATATCTCAGTAAATACACCCTGGCATTTTGAAAATTGTATTTCAACATTTCAATGCACGTTTCAAATTCAACATTTAATTTTCGATCATACACCCTATTTATTTAAACAATTTCGTTAGTGTGAATTGAACATTGATTATGGTCAATTTTAGGCCATACACCCCAATCATCATACATTTAATTATTGTTAATTTTAAATAATATACATTCTTATTCTTAACAATTTTAGGTTAAACACCCTATTTATTTAAACATTGAATTTTAGGTCATAAAGGAAATCATACAAAGCATTTACTAATGCATTGATACAAAGCAAATCCAAACATTTCTTATTTTAGATTTAGATACCGACAAAGGAGTCATAAGGAGCAATTGCTAATACTTTTCTTATTTTAGAGAAACAAACAATACGGGAATTTAGCAACCGTACAATGCTAAACTTTATTGCAGGATTAAAATACTGGAAAAATTTAGAAATTGAATACAACTTCCACAGCATTGTCTCAACGCCGACAAAACAGGTAAAAACCCTTAATTCTTAGATATACTTCATTTATTTGCTTCTTGTTTAATAGAATAGAAACGTCGACAAAAGGGTGAAATAACAATAAGCATAGCCAACTAACATTAGGAAGGAATTCCAGCCACATTCAATAGGAAAGGATTTTCAATTGGGAAATTTTAATCTTCAAGGAATTGCCGAACAATGGAAGTACTAATAAAAGGATATATCTTTCTGCACCTGGTAAAACCCCAGCTACTTTCACTTTTAATTGTTTATTGTCACATGTACCTTGAAGGGTTATTAAAATCAACACCCCAACTAAATAATTTTCTTTCAAATGGCCATATACATTCATATATATATATTTTATGATACTAATATAATACTTGTTTACCACTAACAAAATATTCGCTTAATCTATCTAGCTTTAGCACTTCGAATTCTCTCGACATAATCTGCAGATATTCATCGACCTTCGAAATATTAATTAAATATTTATGAGCTCTTACCCATATCCCGGCCGTATCCTAGCTGAGCATTCCTGCATTCCTGCTCGCAAGAAATCGATTTCGTCCATTATTTATAAATTAATATTAAGTTTACATAAATTAAGCAAACGTTTTTATCAAAACTTCTTCGTACAACATAATGCATAAAACAAACTTCTTCGTACAACATAATGCATAAGACAAACTTCTTCGTACAACATAATGCATAAAACAAACTTCTTCGTACAACATAATGCATAAAACAAACTTCTTCGTACAACATAATGCATAAAACAAACTTCTTCGTACAACATAATGCATAAAACAAACTTCTTCGTACAACATAATGCATAAAACAAACTTCTTCGTACAACATGATGCATAAAACAGATTTAGAAAATAAAATCATCATTGCACCGTTGATTCAGAAATTAACTAAAACAAATACATTAAATCATTGCACCTTGATTTATAAGACAGCGTATGACAACTCCAACCCTTGTTGGAAGCAAAAAAAAAAAAAGAAAGTAATTTAATTCGTCTACAAACACAAAACAAACATAATATTTTATTCCACGAATGTATTTTTTTTTGTTACTTTAACAAATTTATTTTCTTCCTTTTCCAACATTCCTTTCTATTTAATTAATTTGCCTAAACACACAAATTATTATGGTTCCTAGAAACAATTGTATATAAATAAATATGTGTGTTTACAAAAAAAAAAAAAAAAAAAAAAAAAAAAAAAAAAAAAAAAAAAAAAAAAAAAGTATAGATATATATATATATTTTATTATATCATGTCATATATAAATCATTCAATATATCATAAATATAAATCGTTCATATGATCATCAATCAATTATATCATTTTCAATCAATTATTTTAAATATGTATTAATTTTTAAATTTTATTCTGCATCTTTTTTACATCATATTTGTTTATTAATTATCTAGTTCTATAATTGTGATATTTATCAAAAATCTTTTTAAATTGTATAATTTTCAAAGAATTTTAAATCTGCATAAATATTCCTTTTATCAGAATCAATCTTGAAATTTTATTTGTATTCATATTCTATTTCTTAGAGTCATTTAAAAATGAACAGTTGTTTATAGCCATTAGTTTTGTTACATCTGAATAATTATTAGAAGATATTTTAACAATTTAATCAAATCATTATTAATTGTTTATAATCATTACTTAATTAGAAAATAATTTTTTTTAAAATTTATACCATAATCGTGACGTTTTTGATTCATCTGAAAATTTTTAATTGTTTATAACCATAAGTTTCATTACATGGAAATCATTTCTAATTTTATATCGAAAATGAATCATGAATTATTTCAATTGTTTAATACTTATACTCAAGCGAAAATATTTATTTAATCAAAAAAAAAATAAATTATTTAATCATTATTGTACCTTAGATTTAGTCCATTTTTATGTTCAATTTTATATTCAAATTTTTAAATTTCTAATTTTATATCCAAAATGAATCCATGATGCACATAAATTCAGCAAAACTCCTTGTAAATATAATTATAACTCTTACATGATACTTAGTAATGGATTTACCAAGTATTTCAATAACATAAACAATTGGCAAAATAAAAACAAAATGTAAATAATTAATTTAATAAATGTAGATAATTTTCAAGAGCCAATTTTCACATATGTAAATAATTAATGGATCTCTTAATATTTCTAAAACTAAAAATGCAGATCCAATATCATGTATTGAAAGTATTAGTTTTTTCTCAAATTATGTTAATGACCAATCGTGTAAATATTGTTCTTTTAATGTACATATTTAAATTACTGCCAAAGACTGCTCCAATTTTAAATACTCTATGACAGACAAGACAAAACTGGCTCTTAAAAACAGCATGCTAGTTGCATATGACTAGCCACATATGCTACAAATTCTGGCTCTCTTAAAAACAGCATGCTAGTCGCATATCACTAGCCACATATGCTACAAATTTAGCAGCATCAACAACATCATTTCAGCCAAGCTACCAACGCTAATTTTTCGCAAACGAAAAATTACTTCAGGAGGGGGGATGATGTAGGGGTAGTGAACCCCCACCACTCATCCACTCTAGCGAGTGAACCCCCATCACTCATAAACAGCCCCTCGCGCACAGAGAGAGAGGAGAGGGTTCGGCGAGTGTATATATATACGAGAGACAGAGTCAAAGGAGAATAGATCCTGTTCACAGTCTACACTTCAATTGTACATATCGTTTAGCCACGTCAGTCTGTCTGTTCAGTTCTTGTAGTGTAAAGTATACAGTCCTTGGTAGTCAGTCATATACATATATATCAATTATATATCTTATACCGATATTGAGGTGTTATTTATCCATCAACATCTACAACCAACATCACCTCCTACAACCATTACATATAACTTGTAATAAACTGAAATAGGCACTTTAAATAAAAACCTAACCCCACCCCTCCCCCAAGAGTACCTTAAATGAATTTTCCCGGAAAAATGTTTCAAATAAATGATGTAGCTCTTTGTAGTAGTAATAATAATAATAACAATAATATATATTTCAGAAATGTACAAATAGATTTCTTTTTTTGGTACAACATATTATAGGCAATGGCTGCAGCCGTCTGCCAGAGTTCAATGATCATCGTAAAAATACAAAGCATATTCAAAAAACATTTTACAAAGAAAGAAGAAAAAAATAAAAATAGAGAAATAAATAAAAAGGTACATAATATAAATGAAGGTACAAAAAAACTAGAAGTGATCTTCTATGCATTCATCAAAGAGAAAATAAGAGAAAGTGAAAAACAAGAACTGATAATAACTATACTAAGAGGTAATCGACTAGAAATCAGAGATCCAGTTATATCTTGCTTTCCAAGCATGGCGAGCGTAGCGGAGAAGGGGCCGAGGGTGGGTCCGACCTGTTAGGAAGGATACAATTTCCTCTCTAGAAAGCGTACGCTTGGAGAAGTAAAGGAGACGAAATTCAGCTAATAAGGGACACTCTCCCAAAAAGTGGTAAACTTCCTCACGAGAACCACCAGTACACAGGGAACACTTTTCCAGCTCGAGTTCCCTGTCAAACCAGGGCCTATAATTTAGGTAAAGAAGCTCCCCTCTCAACTTGAAAAGCCACCGCAGTTCCAGGAATGAAAGGTCGTCAGAAAAGGCTGAAGAAACGCGATCCCTGCCCATAGATGTTAAGTGGCTGTACAAAACAAAACGATCAGATGTGGTTGCGCGTCTCACAGATTCCTGCAAGCGAGATTCCCTTATTCTCTCACCGAGCAATGCAAACTGAGTAAGCTAAATTTGTAAATTAAGCAGGGATTCATTAAAGGAACATGAGTTACATTGAAAAAGATTAAGCCAGTGTTTGTACCAATATATTTTTCTATCAATTATTTTGAGGGCCAGTATCTTAGGGAGTCTGTGGGATGGAAGAGATAACACCTTGACACAGTATCTTAGATGGAGGTAAGGGTATAAACTTCGAGTGGTTCCAAAGCACTCTCTAACGACAATATATAGTTGAGAGTCTGGATAGGTAACGCAAACAATTTGTTTATAAAAAACTTTGAAGTTTCTCTAACATCTCATAAGCCTGAAACCCCCAAATCTGAGCCCCATAGCCAGCAATTGCTCGAGACACACTCTTAAAAACCTGATATTTAGCTGATAGGGGGCATTTTTATTGAGAATATGATTATGCCATACTCTATTTAATCCCTGTTTTGCCAGCGAAACTTTTTCCACAAGATGGGGTAAGAAGGTAAGACGGGGAGATAACGTAACGCCAAGGTATTTAAATCTATTTACAATTTCAATTTGCTGCCCGTTATCGCATACCCATTTCTCGGAAGAAGCGAGTCTGCCCCCTCTTCTGAAGATCATAAGTTTTGATTTCGATAAATTAACCGAAAGGTTCCATTGATCGCAGTAAGCCTCCAAGATCCTTATATTTCTTTGAAGGGCAATTGGATTATCAGCTAATAGAACAATGTCGTCGGCATAAAGCAAAATCTTTATTTTCGTATTGCTAACAACTACTCCACCTACCAAAAGCGATGGAAGATCATCCACAAATAACGAAAACAAAACAGGACTGAGTAAACAACCTTGTCTCACGCCGGAACCAACCGTAAAGAATTCTGAAATCGTATCCGTACCACGAACTGAGGAGGCAGCAAAGAGGTATAACTTCCTTAGAATACCCACAAACTTAGAAGAGATGCCAAGGTTGAGTAGTTTTAAAAACAGAGAAAAATGGTCCACCGTATCGAAAGCTGCCCTGAAATCAACGAAGAAGCAAAACAATTTAGATTCCTTATCCGACAGTTTAAGACTAATTAAGTTTGTTAGAACAAATAGATTATCGATTGCAGAGTAACCTCTTCTAAAACCCGCCTGAAATTCGCTCAGTGAGTCATTCCGAATTACAAATTGTACCAAGCGGCGGAGTAGTAGAGAGGAGAATAACTTTGCCAAGGAATCCAAACACGAAATTCCTCTATAATTTGCCACATCGTTAATATTACCATGCTTGTAAAGTGGAAAGATCATTGACTTACCAAACGATGGAGGAATCTCACCAAGTTCAAAGCAATAATTAAAGAAAGCTAAAAGTCGTTCCTTAAAACTGAAGGGGCAAATTTATAGAACTCGTTTGGCACACGATCAAGGCCAGGGGCCTTATTGCGCTTAAGGTTAGATATTGTTAAAGAAAGCTCAACAAGGGTAAATGGAGAGTCCAGAATAGGAGAGGAGATGAAAGGCTCAGCATAGGAGGAAAGAGAAAGCAAAGGAGGATTGAGAAGAGACTTAAAATGAGAGACCAGCTTGTCGACAGTTATATCACTGCCCAAAACAAAGTGCTTTCTACGAAATCGGTTTATTAAACTCCAAAATTGTTTGGAGTCCTCAACGGCTCCAAACATTTGACAGAATGAAGAAAAATATTCTTTTTTCTGGGCATCACACAACTTCACATAATCTTTTTTAGCAGTGAGGTAGGCATCTTTTGCAATCCTTGAGTTGATTTTTCTTAACAGGTTAAGACAACTGAATGATTTCCTCCTGGCTTGCAAACAACGATAATTGAACCAAGGATTTTTCTGAAACTTTTTAATTATAGAAAAAGTAGGGATCGAGGATTTTTTAATACAGTCAGTAAGAGCATCTGCATAATCTTGAAGATTAGTAGGATAATAACTTATTGAACCAAGGGCCTGTTCAAGATTAGTGCAGTAAACATCTTTGTCAGAATCTTTTCAGTTTAATTGAGGAATTAGAGGTAATAGATTACTATTAATATTATTTAACTGAAGTTTAATAGAAAGTGAAATAGGTAGGTGATCAGAGAAAGTCTCTTGTAGGACGGTAAAATGCTCCACAACGGGTAAACAGTGAAAAGATACACAACAGAGATCGTTTACCGAACAACCCACGGGAGCAACAAAGGTGAAGTCTTCTTCTCGATCACCAGCAAAACGACCATTCAAAATTACGAGATCGTTATCATAACAAAAATTTATGAACTTAGAACCATTATTATTCAAGAAGGCGTCTTTAGAGGTTTTTGAGAGAGAACAGTGAGGATTGTTGGATACTAAGTCGTCTGAAAGAAGCTGGGAGTTGCCTATCCGAACATTAAAATCCCCCATTATGATAATTTTACCAGTAAAACCAGAATCGAAGGACTCGTAAAGCGTTGTGAAATCCTCGTCCCATTTATTACAGTTTAGATAAACAGGTAATAATGTGATGACCATATCCTTTTGTCTTAAGCGAATACCCGGAAGCCCCGTCATTGTACAAAAATATGGATTACCCAGAGAGCGCTTCACACTACACAATTTGCCACTACTAGCTCTGCCATATTTGGATACTCTGATAGCCAGTTCCCAACTTAAATAATATTCTGGAAAATAATGATTATAATAACTGAACGAATTTTCCATTACAAATGTTTCTAATAAGATAAAAATATCAATTTTTTTAATAAATTCAAAAAAGCAATAGGATAGTTATCAATTTTGGATCTCAGGCCCGATATATTGTAACTAATAACGGAAATAGACGTTTAGCAGAAAAACTCTTCTTACAGACGGCAAGGTGATTTCAAGAAGATGAAGTGCGTGCTGGAGTACTATATGAGGTCGATTGCGAGCTGCGTTGGCCAACAGAAGAGAAATAGTCCTTAGCTAGAGAATTCATTCGCAATGCCTCGATGAAGTCAGAAAGATCACTCTTCACCAAGTCCGTAAGTTTCCGCGTGCCATCCTCACCAGAGAAACGTAGATCTTCTTCGTCAGACCAATTAAATTTGCAATTTTCAAATATCAAATGTCTCGAGCGAATCCTTACATTAAGATAAGGGTTACATCTCAAAATTTCCTTCTTAGTAATAGAAATTTACCTCGGGTCTTCCTGCTAACCTCTGGAAATCCTGGTGGATAACAAACCCTGTGCCTCTCAGAACCTTAGTAAACAGGCGAAAACTAATAGTAATTCTTATCTTGAAAACAGGCGAAAGAAACTAACAGAGGTCTATTAAACCCAGTGCCTTGACCCAGGGGAAAAACATTGAGATGACGAGGATAGCTCGACCTTCAAAACATCACGGCAAACTTCTCGAACTGTTGAGTTAAGGTCACCGGGTAAGGTATAATTAATTCCTTTAAATATTAAATTGTTCCGTCGAGAGAATATTTCTAGGTCCTCTATCCTAGATTCAGCCTTAACTTGTAGAATTTTTAATGAATTTGTTTCCGCCTGAAGAGAAGCATTTTGTTCTTTAAGAGAAGATACATCATTTTTAATAGACAAAACGTCCTCCTTAGTAGAAAGAGGAGCCAGCTTTTCGTCTAACAGACTTGTCATCACTTCTTTAATCAAGAAAACTAGTTGAGTTTTATTCATAACGAATTCCTCTGATAATGGCATTTTTTTAGAGGTAGGGGTAGAGTCACCTGGAGAACTCCTTACACGCTTGAAACTCTGAGATGCAGATTCCGACATATAATGATAGAGAAATAATAGTGTAATTTAAAACTTAAATAGGTATTAATTATATCTGAATTATAGTTGAAGGTAATTATCTCCAAATGATATTTGCAACTAAGTATAAATATTATCACACTGTTTATGTAGGCCAAAGCTTGTAAACAGCTGGCAGAAAGAATAGTTCAAAATAAAGTCTTTATTAGTTGGCCGTTTGTCTATTTTATTAGTTTAATAGTTTTACTTATTTTATTTATTTATTAGAAATAGTTTAATTTATAAAAAAAATCTACTATTTATATAGAAGTATTATCACCTTTTTATTAGGTTAGCGGTTTGTCAGATTGAAATAGTTTAAATTATTGCAATAAATCTGACCTTGACCTACGACAAGACTGCCTTCTACCGGATATGTTTGTAATCACAATTCAAAATATTATTAAAACCGAAAAAAGTTATTTACTATATAGGATTATGACTCACTAAACATACGCAAGCACTGTGTCATATACTACGTCACGTACTTCGTCCTTTAGCACGTCTTCTTCTACGTAATTTTCATGCACAATCAAGTTCCTAACTAATATCTACAGTTAAAAATCTTTCAACCTATTTCCTCGAAATCCACTCGATGAAATTCCTTGATTTTTTTTTGTGATATTAAGCCAGGCACTGCGTTTTATAACTATCCAAATTTTGGTAACAATACACTCATATTTACCACCTTTTATACAGAACAAAACGAGACACGATGTTAATACTATGAACGCTCGATGTGAACTCCTCTGTTTTGGAGAGCATAATGTCCAATGAGTGTAGCTCTTTGCATGTGTAGTTGATATACCAAGTTTGAAGAAAATCGTAAAAATAAAAAAAAATATTAAAGTGGTACTTCCGGTTGAAGAAGTTTGACAGATAACGTATAGTCAGATCCCATGGTGATATCTAAACGGAATATCAAGTTTCAAATTTCTACGGTTTCTCGTTTTTGAGCTATGCTGTTCACATACACACACACAAACACACACACCCACAGAGATCATTTGCTAAAAACCATTTTTTTTGTGGACTCAATGGACCTCAAAATGGATATTTCCGATGAAAACTCGATATCAAAAATTTGACACGATTACAATACTTCCTCTCCTTACTAGGAGTAATAGAAAGTAATAAAAAAATGTTAAACGTGTTACATATAATTTTCATTAAACATACTAAACAAAACTTAATATGACAGAATGAGTTGCTTATGTAATGAACTACATCATCAGAAAAATTTTTCATGATGCACATGAATTTTCTTGATCGGAAACATTTTTCTGTTGATGTAGTTCATTGCATAAGAAACTCTTACTGTCATAACAAGTTTTGTTTAGAATAGTTTTTGTTTTTGTGTTTAGTGCGTTTAATGAAAATTGTATGTAACCCCGTTTAACTTTTTATTTTTTTTTTATCCCTGAAGAAGACAATAAATTTGTCAAAACGTCCGATAAGTTTTAAAAAAAAGTCTAATTTTATTGACCGCTCCTCGAAATCTCCTGCAGTTATTAACATATCGGTCATGAATTTTTATTATCATAAATTTTGTCAATATATATTTTATAGTATATGTAGTCAGTAAATTCTGGCACTTTTGCAAGCATAACGGCAAAAGGCAAATTTTGATATAATAAAAACCTTTACAATCATTCAAATAGACAGTATGTTCTGTGAATAAAATAGGTAGTATGAGAAGAGATAATCAGACATATTCAATTATAGAAATACGCCCAATCAAACTGATGAGTTCAAAACAACAGTATTTTAGAGAGACAGCCGAGTTAAACTAAAACTACGTTTCAATGTTTCAAACTTGTGTTTTTATCTAAAACAGTACTTGTTTTGAGGTTTAATCTGGATGACTTTGTTAGTGACAGTTCGTTTTTGAGTTTGTACATTCCCATTACTACCCCATCCACAAGTATCCCTACCAACGCCAATCTACATTCATTCTCCCCACCATTTCCCTGAAGCGCAATACAAAACTCTTAGATTTAATACTTCTACATTTCCACCATTACACTATTCATTAAACTGTATAAATGGCAACACACAAAACCAAATCACTCTTTTCGTTGGTTAAGGAGTTTAACGAAAGAGAGAGTTTATTGTGGTAAAGAGGGGGGCTACATCACCCAAGGGGTCAGTTAAAACTCCTAAATAACATTGGACGCTCGGATTGGCAGTGTTAAGTCCCTTCCCTAGTACTAGTACAAGTAACTTGTACCGATCACATTGGTACTGTGAGAGTTTGAGTGGAGAATTCAACAACGGTTTTAGAAAAAGTTTGTGTTCACGTATCAAACAAGTTTTACGAGCGTAATGGTGTATGTGTGTATTTGTGTGATATAGGAGTGTGGGTGACTTAATGAAGAAAGTACAAGAGTTCCCAAAGCTACTACTACTACATGGCTATAATTTACAATCACACACACTCTAGGCCAAAGGCCCCTTTACATCACAGATATTTTCCTTTTCACACTCTAAAAAATGTCTTTATCCACTAACTTGGCAATTATTGAGTTATAACTGTTATAAAAACCCCATTAATGGTGTAATCATGGGCGTGTTGATTGAAACATTATTTGAAAATTTAGAAATCTCGAGCTTAATTAAGTATTTTACATCCTGATTTCGATGATAAAAAAAAAAAAAAAAATCTGGTGTGAAACACTCACACAACTTTCTCTTACTCCAGTTCTCAAAATTATAACAAACAAATTTTATAGTTTTTGCACCAAATTTAATGAAATTTGTCGAAAACTGAAAAAAAACTATTCAGTAAAAGCGTACTTCCGGTTTACTGATTTCCTTCAAACTCGAAATTTTGGCTATCTATTTATTTCTAATTAATTTCATTTGGATGATAGAGTTGTATAATCAAGTATGATGCAACTTTAGAGGAAGCTGTAACCCTACCCCTCACCTAAAAGTGCCCTTAAATGAATTTTTCCAGAAAAATGTTTTATATAAAAGTTGTATATCGTTGTATGTTTAGTTTATATATGTAGTTTCAAGAAAATCGTCGGGGCCATTTTTGAGAAAATCGCGAAAAAGTGAAAAATCATTTAGTAAAGTGTTAAAACAAAAGCACTTTCAGTTATCCGATTTTCCTCAAATTCGGAATTTCAACAACATATTTAATTCTAATTAACATTATTTAATTGTCCGAATTGTGTAATAAACTGAAATAGCACTTTAGAGGTTAACCTATCCCCACCCTTCCCACAAAATTGCCCTTAAATGAATTTTTCCAGAGAAATGTTTCAAATAAAAGTTGTAGCCCCTTGTATATGTAGTTGATGTATCAAGTTTAAACAAAATCGTTGGAGCTATTTTTGAGAAAAACGCAAAAAAGTAAAAAAACTAACTAGTAAAGTGGTACTTCCGGTTGAGAAATTTTGACAGGTAACGCACAGTCAGATCGCATGGTGATTCCTAAACGGAATATCAAGTTTTAGCTTTCTACGGTTTTTCGTTTTTTAGCTATGCTGTTCACATACACACACGCACACACACACACACACACACACAACGGACAATTTGCTAAAAAACCCCTTTTGGACTCAGGTGGACCGCAAAACGGATATTTACGGTGATAACTCAATATCGAAAATTGACACGATTACAATACTTCCTCTTACTAGGAGTAAGCGAAAGTAAAACATATCAGTAAAAAAGGAGCCAGGTACAAAGATTTTTTGGGGAGAAGCGTTATAAACAACTAAGAATCGTAATGATTGGTTAAAACAAAGTAAAATAAAACAAAAAAAGTGTCAATAAAAAATCTGTACCCTAGTATAAATCCTGGCGTTGTATTTTCTACGTCAATTTTATTTTCGCAACAGTTTGTAAAGTGTGCGATATGTAAACGCCATAACACCCCCTGTCTATGCCAAAGGTTAGGGTATAGTAGTCGATCATGAAAGTTATGGGATGTGTGTGAGTGTTGTTGTTTGTAGTGGCTGTGAGCGGTTTAGTAAAAAGGCTTGTGTTTGTAAGTATATATGTTTAAGAGAGTGAAGTATCAGAAATAAGAAAGTAGTCACCACTGCTAACAATAAATATATTCTATTAAAATAATAACTACAAGTTATTTGCAAGATATTATAAACTTATTAATATATTGTGAAACTGCCACTGATTTTTAGAGAACGATTCCTGATATGTTCTGGTTGAATGTTTAATTTAGACTGTCTAAAGAATGCCCTGCTGTAGCGGGGGATTTTCTCTTACAAAAGAGTTGGCCTAACGGATTCTTGTGCCTTTTGTTTCTTTAATTGCAATGACCTTATATTTTAGTACCTGACTCTTTAAAGGTCAATTCACTATATATTTTCCAAAACTGTTTCACTTAAATATTGTCAAAATTCACTAAACTATTTTTCAAAACTATTATTTTTGCATTTCTTTCTTGCACTACAATCCACTCTTATTTTTTGTTTCTTTCTATTCTAATAATTTCACTTTTTTCTTGTTGTTGCAATCTTGTCAGATTTTTAAAATTAAATTTTTAGCAGAAATGCATGTTTGTTTTTCTCTATGTAAAAAATGTATTTAGAGAATTATATATTTATATATATGCTTGTGTATGAAATATCTCAGAAAGGAAAAAGATATCTCTAACTAGACCTTCCCTTTAGTGGGTAAAAATCCATTAACCGGTAGTCGATATTATGGAATGGTATTTTCAGGTTTTTTTTATTACGATTTCCTCAAAAATGGTTTAAGCGATTTTCTTCAAACTTTATATAGATACTTTTTAAACGGATAAATGTCTATCATTTTTATTTTAAGGCTTTCACTAAGAAAATTGATTCTTGAGAGTTTTAGGGGAACAGCTTTGATTGGTTTAAAAAAAAACACTCAAATGTTATTTGTTTTATGTAGATTTGAAGATTGTAAAATAAATTTAGAATGGTGAAGAAAAGAAAAGAAACTTAACCTTTGGTCGAGAACCCGAAGTATAAAAATTATGGAAATTCAGCTGCTCCAAATACGAGATCATAAAATATTTAGTTTAATGTAAATAATTATGTCTAATGTAAATAATGAACAAAGATGGTAATTAGGATATATGAAAATTTTTAATGAGCTATAATAAATTACCTCTTTGAGAAGATTATGTCCAAAGATATTCTCACAAATAATGGAAATAACCAGTAAAGGCTAGCTGATATCTGTTACATTTCTGTTAACTAACAGTTATTTTTATTACATATATATATTTTTAATTATTCGGCAAGTCTTACTTAATAGATTGAACATTTAAACAGCTGAACATTGTTAGCCGTTTTGTATACACACGTGTTTTACCACTTTGGTTTGTAGCAGTTTTCTAGCAATCTGAAGATCTGAAGTTAATTCAACTTAATTTATAAGTTATTTTTATTTGATGTGTAATAGAATCAAGTGTATTATAGCTAAAAGTTTTCCCAACTTACTTTTATTATATTTTTCTGGTTAATTGCTTCTCCAATTCTGGCCAAGTTGCCTGTCCAGCTCAGTCTTCCTAGCCTGACGAAGCGGACAACATCTGCTTCGCCGAACTACTCATATAGTTCCCTATTCTTTCTGTTTCGCCAGCCCAACTTGTCTGTTACCGCACCGAAGATTTTTCGAAGGATCTTCTTTTCGAAGACAAGTTCTTCTCATCTTTTTTTTTGATATGGTCCATGTCTGAGTGGCATAAGTAATGACGGGACGAATTAGCATTTTGTGAAGCTGGGATTTCGTTGGTCTACTAATGAACTTGCCTATTAGATGTTTCAGCAGACTGAAATAACATCTATTGGCTTGCTGCAATCCTCCACCGCATTTCCATAGATGTGTGATTGGATGAGTCATCTGAGATCCCAGTTAAGAAAACTCCATTACCCTTTCAAATGTACATGAGCCGTTGGTGCCGGGTACTATCACAGTTTAGTCTTCAAATATATTTCGCTGTCATACAAGTTTTTAAAAAAAATTATAGTGGCAAAAGCCAGGATGAATAAAAATTTTCAAATTAGTTAAGAAAAAAATTATAATAAAAACATATGTGCACGCAAAGAAATGGAATATTTAACCACAAAAAGTTTATATATATATATATATTTGTAATGATTTTTATATATATATATATATATATATATATTTATTAATACAAAGTGAAAAAACAAAGTTATTAACTTTAGATACTTTATTTATTATGAAGTAAAGCACGACTATTGTATTGTAACTTTTACTGTACAAAGAATTGCTATCAAAACTTGAACCTTTGATCCTCTTTTTGATCCAACAACAAGAACTAAGTTCAACCGACCAGGCTGATGTATCAAAACACGGTAGTATTGTATCGTTCTTCATCTCATTTTTTTTACTTTCTTTTCTCCAGAACATTTTTTCCTCAATGATATCTATAATTCGAGTAAATTTGCCAGTTTCTCTTCTGTTATTTTATATATAAATATTATGTGACATTGTCATTTTCTTCATTCTATTGACTTTCTCTTCTATTTTATAAAGCTGTTAGCAATATTTTTCCTTCATTCATTCATTCTTTGTTTCTCATTCACTAATGAATATTTTATAATATTATTATCGCTTTGGTAAAAGTAATGAACTATTCAGGAATTCTAAAAATCATTCCTTTATCATTCTATAAAAATCCTCTTTAATAGTTTCAAATATATAATCTTAAGTGTGTAGATCGCGTCCGCATGGTACACCCTGGGCAACGCTAAATGACCTTCGTGGGCGGGCAAGGCTCACAGCAATAGAAAAGGCAACTTGCCTAGGGAAGGGAGCTCTGAATTCATTCCTCAGGTTGGGAGTTGGGCGTAAGGCTAACCTCCCAATCTTATAAAAATACATACTGTTTCCGAAAATTAAAGTAGAAAGTAAAAACTGGACTGTTTTAAAGGATAATCGACCACGGCGAGGAATTTGGGAAATCGCAACAAGTAATATACAGAGTATTTATGCACCCGGCGCCAGCCATTCAGCTTCAGGGGGGAACTGCTCAAATACAAAGTGGACAAAGATGCACTACAAGTCTTAAGTGACGGTTACATTAAATTTTAAATATATTAAAAATTCTATTTAATTTTATAATACGCAAACGAAACGATTTTTGTTTACAATCTTGTACCCTTCAGTGCTTCCCTCAGAAATAAATATTTTCATTTTCCATCCTTGTATTATCAACTCCAAGAAGTTCACTATCACTGGGTTAATTTAAGTTAAAATGACTTGTAACCATGAATGTGGTAGTAAATCGAAAGCATTCGTGTAGTCTGTAATAGGATTCGAACAGAGCGCGAGACAGTCTCACTCACTAGTTTATGCCAGACAAGAGTGGAAGAAAGGAAGGTCAGCCATTAGAAGGAGTTTACCGACGAGTCTTGCAGCAGAGTTCATACAGCAGGCACAATGTGTCATCAACCTTTCTCTTAATCACTCACCACCATTTTATATATTTTAGTGTAAAGTCCAGGCACTTTGTGCTACTTTTCGATTATACAATGTTCACCCATACTTCTAGTTTATATATCTATACAACCCATTTTCTCTCCTTCTGAATACCATTTATAGTCAGTACAGAAACAGGTTTTATTATTATTACTAATTCATTTATCCACAGCCTCTGCTGGTTTAGGCACTTTGCGGCCGTTAGGCAAAAGAAGTAGCTGAAGCTGTATAAAAAGATTACAGATATACAAACTTACACATTCACACCACAGTCGTACAAATACATTATACATATTACCACACATCTTAGGAACATACATATATACCCACTTACCCTACACATACATAATTTGGAGAAAGGTGTCCAGGCAGGGCCTATTATGACTCTACCCGCAAGACCTCTCTGATAACTCTAGTGAAGAAGAGTGAAGGTCTACTGCCTGTTGCATATTTCCAATCAGAGTTTGTCTAATCCCTAGGAACCAGGCACCATCCCTACTCCAGACATAATTAGCGGCACCATTTTCATCCAAGACTCCCCTTTCCAGACAGAAGATATCTCCCCAGTCAGTGATCCGTAGTTTTTCTGTTTACGTACCGGCCAGGTTGGCTGCATCTGGAACACTTACGTCGATTAACATTACTCGGATTTTTTCCTTGTCAACCCAGACAACGTATGGCTGAGTATTAGCAATCTTTTAAATGGTTAAGACCACTTAGTCTCGTATAGCAGCTTTCCACAAGGGCCAGTTGGGGATCAGATCTGTGGTACGGCTCGGCATGCTGGACTAAACTTATCTGGACGTGCTGGACTAGTCTTTGCCAATGCTGTTATGCAAAAGCGTTTCATCATGCTGTTATGTCTGAATAGATATTCCTTTTGGGCTACCGCTGGACAAATTGCGAGCAGATGGTGGACTATATCCAGGCCATTCAGCAAAGCGTGCAACTTGTGTCTGTGACGGATTGGTCCTTTAGGATAGTTACTAGTGGCCACCATTTGATCTCGTACAGCGATAATGGTTCCCTCATTTCTGGGAATTAATCAAAGAAGAGACGCTTCTTTGTCCACACCATGGCTATCCAGATTTGCTTGTTACTCGTTCTTTGCTTCCTTTAGTTAACATTTTTACAACAGAAAACTTTCCCTTCGGTGTAGGTCGGTTACTTTTCATACTTTTTTGAACAACCAAACAACCAAACAAGGAGAGATAGGTAGTATTGAATAATTTATTAGAGATGGTAGTCGGATTAATATTTTTTATACACTTTCAATAATATGGTTTTGGCGAAAAAATTATTGGAGCGAAATTATTAAAAAATACCGTCTTGAGACCATTTTTTTTTGTTTTGTTATAATAAGTAATGAAAGGCAAGGAATGACCCGTTTTTTTGGTTGAAGAAGTCCATTAATAAAGTTATGTTTAAATTTATGTAAATAGCTTACAATCTATTTTGAAATAACTCAAGCAGACAATATTTTATCAACAAACGCTCTAAAACAATAATTGCAAATTTCACTAATTATGGAATAACCAAAATAAATGCTATTCTGTATTTAAAAAGTATAAGAATGTTTATTAACATTAGAAAAGCGTTTACAGTTTCAATTTAGAAAGGGGAGAAGAGACATTTTGTATTGAAGTAGATTCAAATGTGGCTCTTATCCAAAGAGGTAGAGTTTGTTTAATATTCAACTCAGGGTAGTGATGTGCTTTGCCTTCCAGTGGTAGTTGGGGAAGCGCTCGGCCACTTTCCCGATACGGACCATTGATTGCCCGTTTCATTACTATCCTCCCCGACTGTGTACTCTGTCTACCTAGTCTCCTGCTTTATAACTAACGATACTTATGTATTTAAGTTATACTGGTTCTTGATTCAAAATAATGGTCGTTTATCTTCCTTATTATTGAGATCTTCCGCTGAAATATTAATTATTTTCTATTGGTAAATAAAATAATAATGATAATTAATTTCTCTCTAGTTTTTCTTTTGTTAATCTTTTTATATCTCAATTATTTTATATTATTAGTAGCGATGCTCTAATTAAAATGAATCCATAACGACTATTCGATCCTCAATTTTTGAGTAAAATCGTTTTATTCTAAATATTTCATATTTCTCTAAGATCATGGGTGTTTAAATCTAAATTTTATTATGTTTGTCAGTTTGCTGTATATCTTGGACACAAAACGCTCAGAGGTAAGTATTACGCATTAAAAAAAAAAAAATGTCGCAGAAAGTACCAATTTCATATTCTCTTTGGTTTTACCAACCATAAGGTCATAATAATCCGTCCTTACAAGATTTAATTTAAATTTTTATTTGCAATAAGTATTAAAAGTTAGCCTATTCAACTTTTCTTTTTCAGTTTCTGAACTGAAAGTTCGAACTAAGTTTCTTTTTCAGAGCTGAAATTATACTTAGGGATGGATACTAAGGATTTAACTTAATGAGTTGTTCTCTTTTTTAGATAAAGCATACCAGGATATGTATTTTGTAGACTATTGCTTAGCTTAATATTACAAAACGTTCACAATACTGTGTCACAAAATTTCCTCCATTCAGAAGATTGCTGTCACTTCCGTATCTTCTTGCCCCCTTATATAAATGCTTGTTGTTAGATAAAAACTGTAAAACTGAGAATGAAAACAAAAAATACAAATATAAAGGAAATGAAGATGGTAGACCAATGGCGATGAACCAGCTGACATTCTGAAGGCAGGAAGAGTCGTACCCATTCTTCGAAGAGCGGAGGAAGTTCGAAAGTAGCTTCGAAAGTAGTTGATGGCACTCAGTTATTCAACAATAAAAGTTGAAAAAAAAGTAGGTTTTAAAGAAAGAAAGAAACTTTATTTATGTCCTGGGAATGAATTCCCTTAGGAACAACTTACAATATTATTACAATAAAAATAAAAGTTGTATTAAACTTAAAAAAAAATATTAAATTAAATTAAGAACAGAGCAATAAAAATAAATAAATAAATAAAAAAGTTCAAATACTATACAATATGGAAAGAAATAAAAAATCAATTAACAAGACTATTGAGTATTAAATAAGTGATCATATAATTTACTTTTAAAAGTTGTTAAAGTTTTTCATGCTTGAATTGATATTGGTGTAGAATTCAAGCAAAATTTACTGCCCGCAATAACAAAAGATCTCTGACAGGTGGTGGTGCGAAGCACCGGTATAACTAATTCTGTCAAGTTAGTTCTGGTAAATCGTTTTTTGACATTAGACTTGAAAACAAGTGAACTGGCAAGGTACGAGGGAACCTTAGTGCTAAGGAGAACGTAGATCATCATACCCAAGAAATACTTTCTCCTATTTTCGCAATTCAACCAACGAAGAGATAAAAGGTGAGGAGTTGTGTGTTCATCATTCCTAAGCTTAAAAATGTATCTGACACATGAATTGAGGGCTTTTTGAAGTTTAGTATTCAATTCACTAGTGAGGTCATTATAAACTAAACAGCAATAATCTACTAAATGAGGAACGCTAGCGTGGAAATGAGCATCTTTCAAAGGTCCTTAGGTAAACACATGGCTATTATATTTTAATTGGTATATAGTTTTATATATCCTATCTGTTGTATGTTATCAGTCCAAGATAATGTATTGTTAATAATTACACCTAAATTGTTTGCTGAACTAACGTAGGGTATACAGGCACCATTTATTACAAGAATGTGGTAAATTCTCAAAATGAATTCTACTAATGAATTTCGAGCTTCCCACAATCAATGCCTTAGTTTTTGAAATATTTATCTTAAGACAATTACTTTCGGCCCAAGAAGATATCGAAGAAACATCAATCTGGACTTTACGAATGCCTTCATCTAATGATGCTGGAAGACAATGTATAATAGATCTGCAAATCATCAGCATATATCTGATGATTGCAAAACTTCATCACTTGATTGTTGCTACTGACATAAATAGAGAAAAGTAAGGGATCCAGTTCTGATCCTTGCGAAACTCCAGCACTAATCTTCTGCCAGCAAGAAGCCATATTATCCACGATAACTTGCTGTTCTCTATTTTCAAAATAAGATTGAAACAATTTGAATGAGCTCACAGAAAAACCAATATTTTTCAACTTTCTCAATAATAAATTGGGATTAACCAGTCAAATGCCTTACTAAAATCAAACAAAACTAGAATTGTTACCAGTCTATTATCAGCCGCTTTACTAATATCATCTAGTTATTTTCAGCAATGCACTCTGCCTGTTGAATCCCTTTCGATAACCTGATTGAAACGGGTAGTGTAAATTATTGCTACTTAATTAGTCTGATAATTGAAAAAACACTATTCTTTAGAAATTGGGCGGTAGTCACTTAGTGAGGAGGGATTTTTTGATTTAGGAATGGGTTTGATACAAGATTTTTTTTAGCAAGAAAAGGAAACGCAATGATTGTAAATATCTAGGACATAAGGAATAATATACGATAAGGACATTTTGATAATAGAAATAGGTAATTCATCGGTTCCTCTAGCATCAGATTTAGCCTGGAGGATACTGTTTAAAAAAGTATCAAGAATGATGTGCTTAATATAGAATTTATTTTCATCAAAACTTACAAATTGTGAGGACAGAGGATCTGGGGTGAATGGATTATTACAAAAAAGTGTAGATTTCACAAGATCATGATTTCTTAATTCCGTCCAAAGAGATTTGGAATTTGTACACATATTAATTTTTTTGGCATAAAATTTCCTATTAGACAACTTTATCAGAGATTGAACTTGATTTCTAATCACTTTATATTTTTTATGGACTGTAATTGGAATCGGGAGAAGTAGTTATAATGTGGCGGTACAAGGACGGAAATATATACCCCACTCCTCGACCACTACACTTGTCCAGTTGTATGACCTCTTTGACTCTCCCCCTCTCCATACTCACTATACACACTATACTCCATTCACTCACTCCCTCACCATACACACTATACTGGTACCGGAAACATATTTCCCACTCCTCAACTTGAACAGATCTCTCACACATCTTTCATGATCACTTTCCCCCTCTCCAGTAGATTTCATTTTAATCAAACCTTATCCTCACCTCCGTCTCCATCTAACTTATCTTTCTCTGTGTGTGTGTATTTGTGTGTGAGAGAGAGAGAGATCGTTCAAGTTGAGGAATGGAGATATACTTCCGCTCCCAGTGTGGTATACATGGAGAAGAGGGTAGAACAACTGGACAAGCATAGTGGTAGATGACTGAAGGGGTAACTTCCTTGAACCGGCACATTGTAATTACTGGGACAGGTTTTAGTTAAAAATATAACTTGAGTTTAAGTTTTTCGTAGATGTAAGAATAAAATTAAGTTTGAAAATAACCATGTGCGGCTGGCGCGTTGCCTTCTATAGAGACCCGCTCCTACGCTAGTTAAAGATAATGTGTTTTTATTTATTTAATACTGTAATACTAATATGCTCTGCTACACGTGGCATTCAACGTTTTTTCTTTTATTTCTTCAAATATTTATTTTCATTTGTCACATATTAGAAAAATAGAAATAAAATTAATTATTAAAAATATACTATCACATCATTACACAATACACCTTTGTAATAATATATTTTTATAATCTAGTTTCATATTAAATTTTTTTTTTTTTTTTCTTTATTTAGCCATTTACAATCTGTATATAGATACATACAATAAGTAAATATGTTGATGAGATTACAGAGGCGTGAAAAGTAGAAGGAGAGAAACTACCCAGTGGTAGCACTCTCTACGGGATACCAGCTACTGATCAGTCCCGAAGGAAATCTCGGGGCCACTGGCGGTTCAGTCGGCGTGGTGGATTGTCAGGGATGGTAGTGGAGGCGAGAGATTGTACGAAAGGATTAGAGCAGTGAGAGAGAGCAGAGTGAAATTTATTATATTTAGTCTTGGCGAGTTGTTGTACGAAAGGAATGTTGAGGTCGTTATGGAGAGTTAGGTTTGTAACGTAAAAAGGTGCGTCTACTATCTGTCGGAGTAGTTTTGATGGAAACGTCTGTATAGTCCGTATGTTGGTCGGTTTGGCTGAACCCCACAGCTCTAGTCCGTAAGTCCACATAGGTTTTAATATAGTATTGTATATTAGTCTCTTCAGTTCAGTGGGTAGTTTAGAGCGTCTTCCGATAAGTCGGTAGAGAAGTTTGGCCCGTTTAGTCAGTGCTTGTCTTTTAAGTCGTGTGTGTGGGTTCCATGTAAGTCGTTTGTCTATGAAGAGTCCAAGGTAGCGCACCAGGTCGGCAGAAGGAAGAGAGTTATTGTTAAAATAGACAGCAGGACAGGAGCCCCGCCGGAGAGTAAACGTGGCGTGTTGGGATTTTCGTGGGTTCATTTTAATTCTCCACTTTTTTGCCCATGTTTCTAACAGATGTAAGGGTGTCTGTAACTTGTGTGATGCTGATGTTGGGTTTGTGCTAGAAGCTAGTATGGCTGTGTCGTCTGCATATGTACATAGTAGTGTGGACGGATGTGTGGGTATATCGGATGTGTATACAGTGTACAGTACTGGGCCAAGAATACTCCCCTGCGGCACCCCCGCTCCCACTGATGAGAAAGAAGAAATTGCTGAGCCGGTACTGACCTGGAAAAATCTGTCTGAGAGATATGAGCGTAGAATAAGGAAGTAAGTGAATGGGAGACACCTCTTTAATTTGAACAATAATCCAGGATGCCAAACACGATCAAAAGCCTGGGCAACGTCCAAAAACGCTCCCGTGCAATACTGCTTTCTCTCTAATGCTGATGCTATCTCGTCTACCACTCGGTGACACTGCTGAGTTGTATTGTGCAAGCTTCGAAACCCAAATTGGTGGTGTGGCACTACACCAAGCTCCGCAAATATGGGGTTGATGCGTTTTAGTAGCAGTTTTTCTAGAATTTTTCCTAGTGTCGGTAGTAAGCTGATGGGTCTATAGGAAGAAGGAAGATGTGTGGGTTTAACAGGTTCGGAATCATTCGTATCACCTGGAATTTAATATCTGCTGGAGTCATATTAAATAAATTAACAATTATTACTTTATTCATTTAAATGTTAAAAATTATCTTAAATGTATCAATACATTTCAAAAGATTACTATCTCCCGAAATAATACACACGAAGAAGATACGAAAAAAATCCGTATACAATTTGGTCGTAAAACAGTAATATTCATTCATCAACAGCCAAATTTTTCTATTTTTAAATCTTGTTATAAGAGAGAAAAAAAAATTTAATTAAACAAGAAACAATTTTTTTCTTGATTCACCTTGAAAGTTATCTAAGGAAAAAAATATTTAAAAAAAAAAAGAAAAAATTAAAAAAGTCATTTTAGTTAATAATAAAACAATTTGTCAAAAAATTTTTCAAGAAAGCTGCCAATAAACTCTCAGCTGTCATCTTTCACTAAAAATATTCTCTCATTACTTGGATTGACCTTGTTTTTTCTCTTTACTTTCTTCTCTCCTTTCTCCTCTCATTAGAAGAAGGAGCCTCTGTTTCTTCACTTTTATATAATTTTTTCTTCTCTTCTTTATTTCTTTTCATTCCACTGCCTACTGTAAGTATACATTTTTTCGCCTTATTTTTTCATCTTCATTTTGCCACTATTACTCTCTTTCTCTCTCGCTGAAATTATTTGTTTTCATCAACATTACATTCACACTTTTAACATCTGCCGAATTATTTTTTGTATTTTTCTTTATTTTTTATTTTATTAAGAAATTCACCATTATACAGACAGTATAATAAGTGAATATGATGGTAGTCATATAAAAGGGCGTGAATGTCTTGTTAGGAGATGCCTCCCAGAGGAGGTACTCCCTAATTATTACTAAAAAATGCTAACAGGAAGTTAGATGGCCGCGCGACCAGTGGCGTTTCAGTCTCCTGGGAGGGTTGTGTGGAATAGAAGGAGAAGAGAATTGTTGGACTAAACGGTTAGAATGGTTGGATGTGAGGTCTGAAGAACTAATGGACAAAAGGGATTTTGAGGTCAGTGTGAAGGGTTAGGTTGGGTAGTGAACATAGAACGGGGCATTGGTAATTCTTCTGAGGGTTTTGGATTGAAAAGCTTGAATGCGATAGGAGTTGGAATGCTTGGTCGAACCCCAGACCTCGCATCCGTATGTCCAGCGTGGATTTATAATAGTGTTGTAAATAAGATTTTTGTTTTCAAGGGAAAGTTTAGAGCGTCGATGAAGTAGTATCGAGAGAAGTTTGTAACGTCTGTTTAGTTCAAGTCTTTTTAATCTTGTATGCGGATTCCAAGTAAGTCTTTTGTCTAGATAAATGCCCTAAATATCGGACTTTGTCGACTGTCTGTATTATGGTCCCATGAAGGAGGATGGGCGGGAGAGTAGCGCAACGGAGAGTGAAGTGCATTTGCTTTTAGTGGGATTGACCTTTATTCTCCACCGGATAAGCCAGTCTTGTAGATAGATGATATGGGATTGTAGTGCACGGGATGCGGAAACAGAATCGGGATTCGGAGCAATAACACATGTGTCATCAGCGTAGGAATGTAGGATTGTTTCTGGGTGGGAAGGGATATCTGCAGTATAGAAAATATATAGGAGAGGAGCAAGGACACCGCCTTGGGGTATACCAGCATAGATTGGAAAGACAGAAGATCTGGAGGAACCAGAATGAACCCAGAAGGAACGATCAGAAGGAACGACCACCGCCTTATTGATATCATCTCATTTGCCCTTGAGCAGAAGCAGTATTGCCCAGGTGACTTCCTGGATATTGCTCAAGCGTTTGGTCGGGTTTGGTATGTAGGTTTTTGCCGATTATTAAATATAAAAAGCAAAGAAATGCCTATTTTTTTCAAGCGGCCCTACCCAATTGGGTGTCGTTGATGTGGGCAGAAGCACAAACTTTACTATTATCATTTTTTAAACGAATATAAAAATTAGCAGGTATGCGCGGGACTCGAACTGGGAACCTCCCAGTTACTAGTCCGTGTTCATAACCACTACACCAACACCCGATTTGTAAATCTGAAATCAACCACTTGTGAAGAGAGAGATTTCCTTGAAATTTTTGTCAAATCCTATTTTTACTTACTCTTACTCCTAGTAAGAAAGGGCAACTATTGTAATCGTCAAATTTTCGATGCCGAGAAATGTCTGTTCTGAGGTCCCCAGAATACAAAAAAGTGGTTTTTAGAAAATGGTCTATATGTATATACGTGAACAGCAAGTTCAAAAACGAAAAATCGTAGAAAGTTCAAACTTGATATTCCGTTTAGGTATCACCATGGAATCCGACAGTAGGTCATCTGTCAAAATACATCAATCGGAAATTCCACTTTACTGAATGGGATTTTCACTTTCTTGCTATTTTCTCAAAAATGGCTTCGACGATTTTCTTGAAACTTGTTATATCAACTACACATACAAAAATCTAAAACTTTTATTTGAAACGAAACTCTGGAAAAATTCATTTAGGGGCACTTTTGGGGGTGGGGTAGGATTAGGTTTTCGTTTAAAGTGCTACTTCAGTTTACTCTACAATTCTATCATATAAATAATATTACCTAATTAGAATTAAATGTGTTGTTATTATTATTGTTTTTTGTCTGTGGGGAGGGACAAAACCCTACGCTATCTAAAGCCTCACTGGGCCCATATAGCTCCCCTAAAAAACAACAAAAACCGGCTCTAGAACAAAAATCCAGACTCGGATCCAATCCATCTAAGATTCACCGCAGCCCGAATAAATCGCACAATAACCATAAGCGGAAATAGCCTAAGCTCTTCCACAGACATCTTATTCCGACCAATGGTCCTGAACCTAATTTCCTCACAACTCAGGCAATCAGTCATAAGATGGATGGGTGTTTCCTCCTCTGTCTCACAGACTCTACAAAATGGATCCGGCATGAGCCCCATTATGTAGAGATGTCTCCTTAAACCACAATGTCCAGTAAGAGATTCAACCAGATGCTCGAGAGGCAACGTCTCACTAATGGCCTTGTCCGGACCGCCGATGAGCATTTTGGACTGCCGAAAACCAACTGAGCTCGTCTATAATGATGAATGCTGTGAAGCTGTCCATGTCTGGAAGCCTGACAGACATGTGCCAGAAGACACGCCAACAGCAGGCTTGGGACTAATGAAAGGAAGAGAGGCGCCTAATTTGGCAAACCTATCCACCTCCTTATTCCCAAAAATTCCCATGTTACCTGGCACCCAGACTAGAAGCACATCCTTCTGAGAAGAAAGCTCTTCCAGTCTTTTAGAACATTCTAACATCAACCTGGAAGTGAAGACACAGCGCCTTCAGCGCAGCTTGGCTTCCGAGCAGATACAAACTTAGTGTTGCGAACCCTCTCATCCAAGACAAACCAAAGAATAGCATAAACCTCAGTCTTGAAGACTGTGGTCCATTCACCAAGAGATAGTGCCAAATGATCTCCGTCTCAAAATAGACCGCAGCTCCAGACCTACCATCCATTCTGGAACCGTCCGTGTAATACCGGAAGTAATTATCAGGTATCACACTAGACGGACCCAATCTTGACCAATCTTCTCTAGAAGGTAACCTGACACTGTAAGAATGCTCGAAAACAAAAGTCTTCAACATTCTATCAGAAGGAAAACCTATAACAGGAACCTTCAAAAGCATCTCGCGATGAATGGTAGAGTGACCATATCGCTTTCCCTGCCAAAAACCTGCCTGTTTAATTCTATAACAGGCTTTCATTGCCATAGTTTTCACCTCTACAAAGAGCGGTGGAATTCCTAATAAAGTCTCCATTGCAGCTGTAGGCGTGGTCCGCATCGCACCGGTCACCGCCAGACAAGCCAAGCGTTGAATATCCTCAAGCAGCAGTCTAGCGGATCTTATCTCAATGCGACGCCACCACACCACAGCCGCATATAACAACCTAGGTATAATAACCATACCATAAATCCAAAACATCATCTTGGGAGTAATAACCCAATTTTTACCTACGATTCTTCTACCAAATTTGTTGTTGAAATTCCGAGTTTGTGATAAATCGGATGACCGGAAGTTCGCTTTTACTAAAATGTATTTTTCAGTTTTTTGGCATTTTCTCGAAAACGGCTCCAACACATTTTCTTTAAACTAGAAATGTGAACTACACATATAGAGAGCTATAACTTTTGATTGAAATCATTTATGGTAAAATCATTTATGGAGACTTTTGGAGAAAGGGTGGGGTTATGTTTTTCTCTAAAGTGCTATACAATTGATTAATTATACAATTCTACCATCCAAACAAAATTCATTAGAAATAAATAGTTCGGCAAAATTCCTAGTTTGAAGAACATTAGTAAACCAGAAGTACGATTTTACTGAACAGTTTTTTTCAGTTTCCGATGAACTCCGATGTATTCCATTATATTTGGTACACTAACTATAAAATTTGTCAATTACAAGTTTAAAAAGTGGAATAAGAGAAATTTGTGTGAGTGTTTCACATCATATTTTTTTTTTTTTTTAAAGAAATGGAGCAGATACAAATCTTGATATATATTTGTCATAATTGAGGATAATTAAAATTAGTAGAGCGAATTAGCAGATTACCGTCAGTAATATTACCAAGAGCACTCTCTGTTATTGGGAAATTTATTTAACCTCAAACTTACTGGACATTTATCCCCGTTAAGTAAATTTTGTAAACAAGTTGTAATTTGTCGCAATAAATTAGATTACACCTGAGTAGGTCAGACAGTTAGATACATGAGCACTAAACCAATTTACTGGACTAAAGTAGACCAATAGAATGTGATGGGGACATAGGTGTCACGTTCAATGCTTCTAATGGAATAAAACCTATTCTAACTATAAAAGAAGTAGCTGTGTTTTAAAAGAAAAAGTTTTATTCAATAACTAATTGCGGATCTATCGTTGAAGAGGGCTACTATCAGTAAAATAATAAAAGAAACGCGTACCGGAATCAGGCTTTGACATCAGTTGTATCAGGACCGAGACAATTTCAGGAATTTGTCAAATTATTGATCCAATTTATTTGTCAATTGAATTTTCAGAAATAAATATTTTTTTCTTTCATTTATTTGAAAATTTACACCTGCTGGTACGCTTGCGTAATCAGCAACAAGTAAATGAGATGACTTACAATAACGGGAATGGAGAAATCATCCAGCGGTGACCCTCCACATTATTTCGCTGCGCACTTATAAGAGACCACTGCCGCCTCAGTCGTCGAGGAGGGTTATCTGGAATGGCTGCTGAGGAAAGTTGGTGAATTAATGAATTATATTGATGTGCGTTGAAGTGTGAAATTTGCGGTAACGTATTTGGACCAGGTCACTTACAATTGGAATCTGGAGATCGGAGACTCCAGGTCACTTATAAATGGAATCAGGTTAGAAACGTAAAACGGAGCATTGGTTATACAACGGAGTATTTTGGATTGTAGGGTTTGGAGGCGGTGGATGTTAGAGCGGTTGGTTGAGCCCCATAACTCGAGTCCATAAGTCCAAATTGGTTATAATAGAAGATTGTAGATAAGTACTTTGTTATTTAAAGTTAGTTTTGAGCGTCTGTCTACTAGTCGCTTGAGTAGGCAGTAACGTTTTTTTACTTCGTTTCGTTTCACTCTTGTATGTGGGTTCCATATATACCTTATACGTTTGTATATATAAAGTCCAAGATATTTAATTGGATAAACGCAAGGCTAAAATAAATATTTTAGAATCAGAATATTCCACTGTTTCAAATCATTCAATCTTTGGGCAGAAAATATCAGTGACCAAATTTGCGTGATTTTTGTTTTTTTATATAATGGATGCATTTTTCAATGAAGGTAATTTTCAGTCATTGAAAATTTTTTAACATTCCGAAAAAGAAATGCGGTTCTTTTTACTCATAAAACTCTTAACTTTTTATTCATAAAATTCCTCAAATCTTTGTTTGAAAAGCTGGTAACCAATGAGCATTGAGGAAATGTTGGCATTGTATGGAAGATAAAAGCAATTCCTAACCGGTTCTCATTTTTAGTAATACATGTTGTATGTATTAAAGTTTAATAATGAACACGATACTCAGCACAAACGTTGCCATCGTATAAACAAGAGGCTAACGCTCTTGCATTTGATGAGAAAGATCTTGATTTGGTTCATGGGTGCTTCAACTTTGGTACATGGGAGTCACAGACATCAGTAGATGCCGTTTTCCAATTTCAGAAACTTAACGAAGTGAATGGCGACCTGTTCTTCATAAGCTTGTAATAATTATAGCAATTTGTCAGGCTTTAGCCTTTCATGGGCTGTATAGCCAAAAGTTTAGTCTGAATGATGCTGGAATGAGAAACTACAATCGCTATCAAGATTTCATCTCATGGCCAAAAATTGAAACTAATTCAAATGTAATTTATATTTGAAAAATATGGACAAAATTATATATGATTTTTTTATAATGTCATGAATTATTAATATTTATATTAGTTTAATTAATGAACTAAAAAAGAAAAAAAATCTTCGGCAAGGTATTTACGGTTAAATTGTTCGGACACTCCTTTTATAAATAAAGTATTTACCGAGACCAAAGTTTGAGAGCTTAAAACAGACTAACTTCACACTTAGAGACGATAAAATCTCCTAAAAAGTTTGTAGGTATCTCTCTAAAATTCTAGCGCCTCGCCAATTTATTATAAAGGATTAACTGAGTTTGGATAAAAAACCTAGTATTTGTATAATACAGTTTCTAAAAGAAAGTGACTGAGATTTACTTATTTTGTCAGTTTTCCGCAAAGATAATAGAAGCAATTTCCAATTCGTCGTTTTCCACTGGAATGCTTGTTTGACGGAGGTTGTAGTTGCAGGTCCGCTTATTATTGCTATCAGTTTTATAAAGATCTTTTACAGATTGAATGATTGTAATTTTTGGCCACATAGTGGTATTGATTATTATGTCCAACTGTTAGCAAAATTACAACGTATGTATATGTGCTCTAAAGAGCGGCACTCGCTACTTTCGCAGAGCGAATGGCTGTCCTTTCTCTAAGGATTCAAAGAGAACCTTCTAAAATCGCGATTTTTTCTTGGATGTATTTAAATACTTTCCAAACCAAGAACAATCTCAAAAAGCTGACTGCAATTGCAAAAGCTAGTAAAAAGGAACGTGAAAGTCATTCATATCAAGTCATGAAAACGAACATGTTGGAAGTTGAAGTTTCGAATCGCGGCCTGTTTGGCATTGATTAGTGCTAAAAGAACTGTCGATTTAAACTCATCTCATTGGGGGGGGGGGGGGGTAAAAAAGGTTAAATTAGGGTAATAAAGGTAAGAGTGGCTATTGTTTAAGGGTTTGTTAGTAGCTGTAGTAGCAGGCACCTGTTATGAAGGGTTGCCCCCTATCACATGATTCAAGGGGCATTTTGTAATTTCTAAATCACAAGAAAGAAACTATAAGATAGAATTTAGGATGCATTAGGTTAAACGTTTGGTCAGTAGGTTAAACGTATTGCTTTTATTAATTTAAATACATTAATTTATATAATTATGTGCCGTTGGATTCGATGGTTTGATCAGATCCACAATTTATACATACCATAAATTGAGTTATTAGGTGATGTGTTACTAAAAATTGTGCGATTCCTACTGCTGCCTAGATAAACTTTTCAGAAATTCCATAATTTTATTCATTTGAATCTGTATGTACTTAGTAAATGCTGGGATACGAATGATCAAGAAATTTTGAAAATGTCCCGAATGAATGTTTTGAAAATGTCATGGTGGGCGGGCAGGTAAAAAAGGAATTTACTGCTTGGTCAGACAATAGCCGGTGGTAATCACAAGAGTTAGAGAGTGTATACCTGGTCAACTTGTCACCTGCCCCCTAGGAGATGAGTTTAACCCGAACTGCCAATACCACTCGGAAAGAAAAAGACTCCGAAAAGACATGAGTAGATATTGAGAAGGCAATCAACGGGCTGAGGCTCAGACATGAGCTTTAGCTGCAACAGACTTCAAGCTTTTCCTCCGGCTTCCTCTTTCTCCAACAATATCTTCATAGAAGTCACATAGCTGATCTCTATGATGTCCGCTGTACGCCAGGAAGGTCATGGCTGCAAGATAATCTTTTTTTTATTCATTCCATGAATGGCATTCCTTTATCGCAGAATATTATTGGGTTATCCAATATAAAATAGTAGACATACTTTCAGTGGCGCAGGTAAAAAGAAATTGACAGCAAATGAGAGTGGAATGTACGTAAGTGGTTGTAGGTATTGAAAAGGGGGTCCTGGTGAATTTAACAAATATGAGAAACTTGTATTAGTGTGTGCGTGTGCACTGTATTACATGTACAGTAATGTAACTAAGTCTATCAATTCAAATAATCTAGGTCACAACTAGGAGCTTTATCCTGTAAAGGGTCCTTTCTCCTTTACCTGCCACGTGGTAGTAGCTAACTGTCGTCATATGCAACTACCATCTCCTGGGAATAACAATAGGTTACAAGGGCGTAAATCAAACTGGAAGCTATTATTCCAAGTGATATACCTAGAGCCCCATTGTACCAAATATAAACCCATATTATTATTTAACTTTACATAAAAAGGAACCCATAGAAATGTTTAATAATAAACTACTTTATTGTTGGATTGTTATTAAGAAACTTAATTAATAAATACCTACATTTATATTTTTATTGTCCTAGTTTATTAGGTATTGAATTATATTTAATAAACTTTTCATCTGGGCCTCAATTTTATCCTTAAAGTCTCATTAATGATGAAGGCCTTTTTAATCTCGTTTTTGTCATTAGGGCGGCCAAATAAAAGCTAGTGTTAACAGACTATATGGATTCTACTTCAATATAAAATATATGTAAAAACATAAATCCCATAAAAGTGGTAGCGCACTGGACTATCAACGCGGAGGTCCCTGGTTTCCTTCAGCATGCTATCCTTAGATTTGCTCTTTGATATAACAAAATGCTTTCAGCGGGAGTTTCCATTTTGTTTCCGCAACTATTTATGATTTAGAAGAAAATATATATTTGAGAACAATCCGATAAAATTGGCAGCAATTTCAAATTTTCACTTTGTCATCGATTTGTATCCAGAGGTTAGCAATGATGATATTTTGGACAATGGTCGCTTCAACTTCATTTATACAGGAGAAGACGGGGCGGGTATTGGTGTAGTGGTTATGAGTATGGACTTGTAAGTGGGAGGACCCCAGTTCGAGTCCGGCGTATAACTGCTAAATTTTATATTTGTTTAAAAAATGTTAATAGTAAAGTAGGTGCTTCCGCCCCCGTCCATGACACCTAATTTGGTAGTTGGACGTTAAGCCCGCCTGAAAAAATAGGCATTACTTTACTTTACTTTACTTTAAAAGCTTAATATAGCAACAATCGAAAAATCATGAAACTAAAGTAGGATGCACTTTTATTTTAGCCATTACTAAAAACTCGTTCACATGCAAAACCAATTAAAAAAAAAAACCGGCGTAAAACCCTCACACAACATTCCCTTATACCAGTTTTCAAAATTGAAACTGACAGATTTTATAGTTAGTTGATCACATTTAATGAAATTCGTCGGAAACTGAAAAACTGATCAGTAAAAGCGTACTTCCGGTTTACTAATTTTCTTGAAACTCGGAATTTTGGCCATCCATTTATTTCTAATTAATTTTGTTTGGATAATAGAATTTTATAATCACTACGATAGCACTTTAGAGAAAAACATAACTCCATCCCTCCCCTAAAGCCCCCATAAATGTCATTATCAGGACACATGTTTCAAATAAAAATTGTAGCTCCTTATATACAAGTATATAGAACACATGTCTACTTTAAAGAAAATCGTTGGAGCCGTTTTCGAGAAAATACCAGAAAACTGAAAAATACATTTTAGTAAAAACGCACTTCCGGTCATCCGATTTTTTTCAAACCTCTATGGATTTTCAACAACACCTACTGAAATAGCACTTTAGAGGAAAATCTAAGCACCACCCTCCCCCAAAAGTACCATTAAATGAATTTTCCCGGAGAAATGTATCAAATAAATGTTGTAGCTCCTTGTATGTATAGTTGATTTACGAAGTTTTAAGAAAATCGTCGAGCCATTTTTGAGAAAATCGTTAAAAAGAAAAAAAATTATCTAGTAAAGTGGTACTTCCGGTTGTGGAACTTTGATAGATGACCCACTGTCAGATGCCATGGTGATATCTAAACGGAATATCACGTGTCAACTTTCCACGGTTTTTCGTTTTTGAACTCTGCTGTTCCTATACACACACACACACGCGCATACACACACACACACGCGCACACAGACTATTAGCTAAAAGCCACTTTTTTGGACTGGGGATCTTAAAACGGATATTTCCGGTGAAAACTGGATATCAAAAATTTGGCACGATTACAATACTTCCTCTTACTAGAAGTAAGAGGAAGTAAAAAGTGCTAGGTGTTATAATTTGTAAGCCTGAGCCGACTTGTGATCCATGAAGGAATTAAAACTCCTGAAGTTTGGGCGAAGAGCGGTTGAAACGACTGATATTTGCAATATGAAGTCCCTAGCGCTTTTTTTTTTTTTTGACGAATTTCCTTAACAGTGGATTTGTTTATTTCATTAATATGGCTTGAAAAATATAAAGATATTATTAGTCTTGTATTAAAATAATAATGAATGTTCTTATGTAACTAGAATTAGTATAGCCAAACAAATCTGTGCAATTATTTAGTAAGTCATGGCTAAACTAGTAGTATTAACACACACAAACAAATAAGTACCAAAAACATACACACACAAACATATATAATATATATATATATATATATATATATATATAAGACCAATAAAGAGCCCATGCACTTTCTTATTGGCCTTGGGAATAATTCAGTATAGTGGTAGGTCTGCCAATTAGGGGTTTCTAGCCGCCAATACCAATGTGGGCTTTAGTTACTGGATGAAGTAGGTGGGACTTGGCTGGTCTGGGGCTGGGTGCCTACCATTAACTGGAAACCTCAAAAGAGGATTGTAGATGTACCGTCTCAATCACTACAATAACATCCAGTCAACTCTGGAACTAACTAATGAGTGCCCATATAATTCTAACTATTGAATGACCACGACAATCAACCATCCGTGATATATATAATATATCAAACCTTTTAAATCAAGGAACCTCATACCTCCCTTAACTGGAAACAAAAAAACCTTAATCAAACAGTCATAAAAAAAAGAAGTAAAGTGACCATTGTCCTTTAATTTAATTGGTCTATTTACAACTGCTTTAACTTCCAATAAATTAATTCAATATTCTCCACACTATCTGTATGTTTAATTAGTTCATTTATAAAACATTCTTCTTACTCGTTCTCTCCCCCCCTCACTCTCTCTCACCAAGAAAACCAATAATTATATATCATATAAAATTATAATATATATATAATTATTTCCTTTTAAAATTTCAACTTTTGAAGCAGGTTAGTAAGTTGAAGTACAGGTTAGACCAAGCCCTTCTTCCAAATTTCAGAATTACAGATCCTAAAACCAGCGGACATATCTGGTTGTATACAAAAGGAAATTTTCGAAAAACTTAATAACCTATGCAGTTAAGTAGCATATTCGGTTAACCGATTTTTTATTAAATTTGGAATTGTGACGGATCTTTTCAATATATGTAGATGTAGATTGTTGTAGGGGATTATTGCAGTGCGACCTGAAAGATGTTTTATGCCCCCCGGAAGCCTTCTCCAATACCCAGCCTGCCTCCAAGCAGTGTACTCTAGCTACAGACAACACTGCCCATCACAGGACAGTGAGTTGTAGAGGCTCCTAGGAAGAAATAAAATCTAAGGGCAGGATGCTGGATTCGAACCTGGAACTTCCACGTTGCTAGTACAACGCGCTACCACTGAGCTAATCCTTTCCTTCTCCATTGGCTTTCGCCAATTATCTAGAGACGGAGACCCTAGTTTCTGTGCTGTGTTTGTTCTTGTCTGTAAAGTGAAGAGTATATGTAGTTTAAGTGTATTGTGTGCTGTTCTGATGAAGTGCATGGAGTACTGAGCTGTGGTAACCCGTGGGGTCGCTACTCCCCAAGATACTGCATGCAACAGATACCCCTTGTGGGTTTCTATTTATGTATCTTCATATTATATAGTTGCCAGGACGAACAAATTGGGGGGGTGACCTAGATCGCTTCCTAGTAGTACTCCTTGAAAATAGAAGATTACCTTATTAGGGCTCGTGCGGCTAAACAGTTTCCGCCAACAGGCAACCAAAGGAGATGCTGAGTGATTGCACAAACATCAGGTAGAAGGAAAAGCTCGGGCTACCCTGCTAGATCGAGCGATCCCTAGTCACCTACCTCGACGTGTGTTCACTGCCAATTTTAGAATGACATCACGCCATAACTACTAAGCGAGCACTTATATAACACTGGATTGCCGGAATCCCGGTTGCCCGCATTGCAATGATAGCTACTGAACAGTGAGCACCTTACTGTGTGCCAACCTCTATACCAGCAGCGTGAGGATGCTGCCGAACAAGACCACTATTACGCTAGGGCTCGCTTATATTGGGTTACCAATAGTTGGCGTTGGTTATTAAAAAAAACAAAAAACTATGAACAAATTTGGCTAATGTGACACTTTAGTGAAAAGCTTTAGCTAATAGAACTTTAAAAATGATAAGTTTTATTGAAATTTGTAAATATTTAGTCAGTTACTAAATGAACATTAGAAGAAACGGTGGTACATGTTGATTCCTCTTTGCACAGGAAGTTGGCATGTATAACGTTCAACGGTATCAAAAAAGGTTCTTTTTTTGGAAAAAGAGTGGGATACCAACGAATGCTATGGTATATGGAAACACATTTCTCCTTATTTTCCATTAGCGAGTGAATCTTGAACATTCAGCACCAAGCATAAGATCCAAAACTTCAAGCTTATGGAGATTTCTTGTGATCGCATAAGAAACGTCACCATAAGGGCTAACCTGGATATTAAACTAGCCGAATAAACACTAGAACAGCATCGGTTGAGGTGGTTTGATCATATTTCCAGAATGACTCAGGAAAAAGTGGCGAAGCATATATAGAATAGAATGGATTTTATTTGTTTTCGGGGAAACACCCCATTCAAATGGAGCTCTGGTTTCAAATAATTAAATGAAGTGCATGTTAATTACATTAAATAAATTAAACAAAAAATAAAATAAAAAATATATACAAAAAAAAAGTATAATGTAAAAAAAAAATAAAAAATGCATCTGTACAAATTTAATTATTTACAAAAATTAATAACGTAATGGTAAAACATAAATTAAGAGACAACTGTACAGAACAAAAAATTTGGCCTTATAAAACAAAGCTATTAATGGCAATTTAATTTTCAATATTTACAATGAAGTCTCTAATTTTCAGTGCAGACACAACGTAAAATTACATATATTATTGAACTTGTGGATATTATCAATTATTAATGTATTATAAAAATTTTCTTCATAATCATACTCAACATTAATATATTCAATTGAATATTTTGTCCGAGTAATTCTAAATGCCGGGCATACTAACCAAAAGTGATAAAGAGTATCTGAGGCGTCTAAGTTACAACAAATTCAATTTATGTCGGAATCAAATCTGAAGATCTTACCTTTAAAAAACTATACGGCAATGGTCTCTGGATGACCTAACCTCAGTTGGCTGACAATTTTTTTCTTTAAAATACCACCTCTGAATTCTAAATAGATTTCTCTTGAGTTACTAATTTTCCTGTATAAAGGGTGAAAACTAGAATTTAAAGCAGAGGTTATGTCAACTGAAAGATTATGGTTCCTAACTTTTTCTAATATATTAGAAATTTCTTTGACTAGACGGCAATCACTTTCGATTTCAAAAAAAAAATATTGAGCACCATAAGAAGCAGTTTATGTTTTTTATTTTGGAGTACCAATTGTGGAATATTTACTGGGAATTATTCCACTTGCTAAAAATTGGGATTCAGGTGGACGGGTTAATAAGAATAGGTTCCGAATTTTTCTTTTGAACTGAACATTTATTTCCGTCGCTACACGTAAATTACAGTGGTAACCCGATTCCTGGTCTTCAGCGGGCAACGTTGTTGTGCAACGCTCTGGTAATGGCCTGGATAGTGATGTGGATCAAATGCAAATCCTAGGACTAGCGTCTGAAGCTATGGATGCGAGAACAAGCCCCACGATCCAGCTTCTAATCACTGGAGGACCAGCTCTAAACAAAGAATAGAGCAATGTTAATAAAAGAAAATATACCTTTATGAATCACTACCAAAAAATAATGTATTTAAAATGCCACAAGGTCTTGTAATAAGTTGAACAACTCCAATTAAGGATCATATGATAAACTTATACACCTTTGAGATAGGTGCTGGCAGAAGTTAATGTAGCACATGCAAAAAGAGTTTAGTTAACCAAAAGAAATACCTGGATGTGAAGATTCCCAGTGCACGAGAAGTGAGGTAAAAGTGCTGCATCTGATTGGCCACACTGTTGAATAAGTCTGTGTTATTCAGCTATTAAATTCAACTGGTACTAGTTCTATAAATGAATTAATGTATGTCATTAAATAATGAATCACACTGCACTTGAAGTTGTCAGTGATGCACATTGGCTCGTTCCAATTGAGTTGATGATTACAGTAATGTATGCAATATTGTAAAATGCTTCTTTAAGGTTGCCAAGTCCTCAGCTAGTGAAGCAAGAATGTTAAAGTAGATATTGGCAATATTGATAATAATAATTAGAGGAAATTAGGATGGAAAAGGACCAAATAACTGTTCTTACCACAAGCCTTGGCGTTCCAACCTGATAAAGAATTAATTGCTAAGCTGCAATAACCCCTCTTGAAGGTGCTTGTGACGAGATGTCTTCAGTAAAATTAGATTCAGTTGTAAGATTTAGTCGCTTGGAGCTGCAATAAAGTTGAGTTCCGGTTTAAAAAAAAAAAAACGTGCTGTAGTAATCAAAATGGCGCCAGTGGCCAGGAGCAAAAAACAACTAGTACAGTTAGCCTTGGCATTTGAATCAGAACTGAATTCATTGAGGTGGACCCACCCAATGAGAGCAATGCGCGGCTTACTAGATCAGACATGTTACACAACATGATCCTTTAATCAGTGCAATATTGTGCTAGGCACTAATTGTAATGTAGTATAAAACGAATAAAAAATAGCATGAATTCTCATATAAATAGAATACTAAGAAATACGACTGGATCAAGCGTGTGACCAGTCAGATTCCAAACACAGTAAGGGGGGGGCTCCCACAACTAATTGTCACCGCCGTTATCAATTCGCGTAGAAATACGCGACACCAATTGTATTTTAGATTGTTACAAACAAAAGTCTGTGTTTAACCCTGGACCACCAGTTTAACATCCGCTTAATGACCTCATATTCAACATGATCTGTACCGGACTCCAAGCGTATCATGTAAATGGGCGTATTATGCTGCCAATTAAACACAGATTTAAAAAATTGCTTACACATTATAATGATTTTAGAGCAGTATATTGGAGCCCATAGTTCGCAAGCATATAATAATGTTGAACACACTATAGATCTAAAAAGTACTGCTTTTGTACTCCAGGCGTCAGATTTAGATTTCACAATTATTCCCGCAAAGCATATATATTTGAAATCCGGGTAGATGTTTGTGGGAAGGAAATATTTCATATTACAAATGATTCCAGGAAGCTAAGTCTAAATTATTTAGGTATTACCAGGTGGATATATTACGATTGTTCCACTCTGTATCTATCGACAAGAAATGTGAATACCGATATTAATATACTTATAGGTTCATAGATTCAAGCTTTAATCTATCCAAAAAAAAAAGCAAATACAAAATATACTGAATAAGATATTTTCTATAAATTCAAATTTTTTGTAACAATTAAATAAATAATATTTCTCAGTTTCTTATATTTCTACAGTATCCGTTGCATAGTCAGAATTTCTTTGAATAGTTTTGTTCTATATTACTGATAAATTTTATGTGCTGAAGAGTTGAAAGAGAAGTACTATCGTTAAATCATTCCTAGTCAATATTGAAATAATGATTGTATTATTTAATAAATTTCCCAAGTGAATACCACATTATATATATATATATATATGCTTATGTCTGTGTGTGTGTTTGCTGTATATATATCTCTAGAGATATGTGCGATATATATTTGGGAGAAGATTGTAGATTGTCACATATTTCTCTCTCCCTACATTTCCACTATTTCTTGTTGCAGAAACTCCTACACCCACCCCACATACATAGAGTACATGTTCATACACCTCTGTTCTCTTATATCTTTCAGGATAAACAATTACTATTTTACGTGTTGTTCTTTATCTTAGCCTTCTTACTATCCTCCATTTTCACGGCTTATTTTTCTCCACATGATTTCATCATTTCTCTTTTCTTTTGCCACGTACACCAATAAATGAAATTCTCATAATATTAATTGCTTCATTATTCTGGTTATTCATTAACGAAATAACTTATTTATTTAATTAATAAATACGTATTTTTTTTTTTAGCTCTTGGAACTTGTTAAGAATGGTCAGAGCTCAGACATCGTATATCTGTACAGGGTGTGGCTATAAACCCAATTTACTCCCACCTTTGTGACCTAGAAGTTCTGTAATAGCTCCCATCGGTATCATGGTTCTACGCTATTATAGTCGTCGGTAAAATGTGCACCGATTAGGTGTGAGTGAGTGTTATTAAAGCCTTGGGCTCTTCTAAACCCAAACTGTTGCACACATCTATTATTACTTTTTGGAGGCTCCATTTGTATTGTTTTAAAGGGTTGAAGAGTGCCAGTGCAAATATTTTTTTTAGTCCATTTTCCCTTAGGGGCACATCATCGTAAGCTCATATGATCGTAACGCTATCCAAAACTACAGTTAGTACCGAAAACTAGTTTTGGAAGCTAGAAACACAAGGATGGTAACAGCATAGTCTTTAAACAAATTGTGCAGGATCAAAATTATATCTTTAGTTTTTTCTGTAACATTAAACTGATAGTCAAGATATGGTGAATTGTTAATCTATTCTTTCTGAATCCACTCTGATACACATCCAATAATATCTTCTCTGTCCATTTATTCAGTCTCTAGTTGGTTGCAGTGGAGAGTACTTTAGAAGCTGTGCAAAGTACAGCTATACTCTTTTATTGCTGCATGATAATTTATCGCCTTCCTTGTGGATTGGACATAATGTCCAATAATCAATTCTTTCGGCATTTCCACTGCAGTCCAGATATCCCATATCAGTCTTCTACAATTCTTCTGAAACTCCTATACTTCAATATTTCAGCAAGTATCTTGTCCAAGCCGGGGGTTTTATTATTCTTTAAAGACTGTGTAATTTCCTGTATCTCCTCTTTCTTTAGAGGAGTACATACATCATCCGTATCTCTCTAGCAGATCTTGCCTGAAGAAGCTGATCTTTGTCGCCATTTAAAGGTGCAAACGTCTCTTTAATTAGTATATATGATGTTTTTTTAAAAAAAATGTAATACCTATTTTTCAAGAAAATTTTAAAAAAAGTAAGAAAACAAGATTAATAAAGTCGCCGTGCTTCAAGTTAATGATTGTTGATCATTATCTTCGTGCCGGATGCAGAGGTGCTGTTTTGTTTTCTCTCATTTTACCACACTCCCTACATACAGACCATTCGCTAAGATCAAATTTTCATTTCCAGAGAACCTCTTTGTAGTAAACTCATTTTTAAAAACTTTCTGATCGCAATACTTCCTCTTACAGCTTAACATTGGAAATTTTATCTATCGATATAAATATAAATATAAATATTTTTGGAATTAAAAATAATTTTGGTTCTCAGATTTGCAAAAAAATATTGAACAGTAATTGAAACTAACAGTAAGTTATTAAACATTAATTTAGGACTATAATATTTACTAGACATCGTAATTGTGCCAGAGTTTAATGAAGACTATGTGGATGTTTTAATCTAGAGTAACAATAGGGATGCTGTAAAGTAGGGTGTGCTGAAGGCTAATTACATTATTTCTATAAAAGTGGTAAAAACACAGATTTACCGACTCCAACAATCTAAAATCATGTTCAACAAAACATCCACTAACAAAACAAGGCTGGTTCATTAAATTTCAATAAAACGAAATGTAATTTATTATGGAACTAATTTTGTCGTGGTCATTTAATAATGTACGTATTTATAAATATTTTAAAAATTAAAACAAAAATAATTGCATTATCCAATTATACTTATTTGGTTCATTTTAATGTAGTTTTAAGAAAACATAGCTAGGTTTTATGCATCTCAGATTTATGCAATATCTATGTTTATAAGTCTTATAGTGGGAAAAATACTGAATTTTTGAACATAAAGAGGACTTGCTTTTATGAAGATTTTGTCAGCGTTTTCTTTTTTAATTTTTGTCAAGATAAAGTAAAAATTTTGAATGAACTTTAAGGAAACATATCGCTTTGGCTTTCCAGTTAATTTCTTATCACTGAGGGATGAAGAAGTTGACTGCCTAGCTAAGGGAGGCAGCATGATGTTGCCCAAGGATAAAGCTAAAGTGCTTATTGAAACCGTCCATCCTTCGTCGAAATATGGCTCTAGAAAAGCGGAAGCGATATAACAGTGGGAAGCTCTGAAGGAAGCTTCCAAATACCAAAAACCAAATACTGCTGAACTTACCTAAGGAATAGTTTGTGCCACCACGCCGATCTGCTGACAGGCCACGGCCACCTGCGGCTTACTAATGGCGTTGCGGATCAAGAATCGTGCAACTTTATGCCAGAGTGGGACACACACCCAGGCGGTCACACCTTGACAGTTGCTCTAAGATCAAGACTATATTGGGTTGCCAGGAGGCGCATAGCCGAGGTAACCAGCGTACAGCCGTAGGAAAGAAACTGTTATATTTGAAATTGATCGAAATTTTTTCTCTTAATTTTGGATATGAAAGAATTAAAACATATCTTGTTTACTTGTCCAGCTGGCCGCTCAATTAGGTAGAAGTATTTAGAAAGATGCTATTCCTGTATATACTTACTTTTAAGACCAAACGATCACTTAATTATGAAGTATGTTTTTATTTATATCAAAGATTGTCTTAGAAGAAGAGCCCAACTTTATTGATTTATTGAATTTTTGTAGTTTATTTTTATTTCATTTCATTAGTTTTATTTGTATTTATTGCATAATCATTTTATAATTTTATTTTTTCCATATATGCCTTTCGTTTTCTCATTGAAAGTATCTGGGTCTTTTTGTATTGAACAGTTGAATTCTTTGTATGTGCTTTGACGAAAACAAATACATAAATTATGAACGAAAATTGTAAATAAACAAAACCGCTCTTGACAAAATAATCATAAATAATTATTTATTATATATTTCTGATCGTAAAAATACTTCTGTATCACTTTACTATATTTGCTCATACTTTAGAAAAAAGGACTTTCACTAACTTTGTACGTACATAATATATGCTTATTCAATTTTAGTGTAGTGCAATATTAATGCGTATGTCTATCACATGTGTATCTTGATACATTCCAATATAAACAAAACCAGCTGATACTACTTCGCTTTCTTTGTTTTATGTTTTTTGTTTTATCTCATTTTTATTCTAAAGCTTGTTTTTCTCCCTTTGTCCGCGCTTTCATATCCTAATTTACTTTTTCAATAAACGAACCTATGGTAACAGATTCTTTTGATGTCAACCTTAGAAATGTGCTTTACGCGCACACAAAGTCTTATTTGTCATACAACAAACATTAAACTGCTACTATTTCAGTCAAGAAAAGATATACCTAAATATTAGCGCGTTACCACTGAGCTAATCCCTTCCCTATATAATAATAATTTTAATGTTTTTGGTGTTCGTTACGACCATTGTATTCAATGTTGAAAATGGATTTTGAGGTTCGGTCAAACAAAAAGAACTTTTTTTTAAATTTCTACCGACGTTTCGGCAAATTTATCGCCTTCTTCAGGGTAAAAATTTTTTGGTGTTCGTTACGACCGTTGTATTCAATGTTGAAAATGGATTTTGAGGTTCGGTCAAACAAAAAGAACTCTTTTTTAAATTTCTACCGACGTTTCATCAACACTTGGTGATGATATGTCACAGGTTATACTAGACTATTAATTACTACTGGAATTCTCACTAAAAAATTTTTACCCTGAAGAAGGCAATAAATTTGCCGAAACGTCGGTAGAAATTTAAAAAAGAGTTCTTTTTGTTTGACCGAACCTCAAAATCCATTTTCAACAATAATTTTAATTGGAGAATTTCTCAGAACTGGGGTTTATTAATTGATTCTTCTTTTTTTTTTCAAAAACTGTTCCAAAGATCTGTAAACTTTGAATACTTACTTTTCATATAAAAAAAAAAACTGCAAATTTGAGATCAATTTTTTGAAGAAAAATTGATTTTAAAGGGTTTCTTGGTATCGTTTCTACAATATGGCCATTTCACATCTATTTATCTTCTATTGTAATAGTATCAAGATAATGGTGATTTTTTTTTTTTCGTAATTGCAATAACGTACACTAATACTGTACTAAATAATTTATTATTTTTTTTACGATTCCAAGAATGAGGAGATAGAGTAAAAGATGGACTAGAGTTACCGAGCCATGAGTGATGATGTTGATTATGTAAATGCTGATATGTGTCGTTTGACAAAACATCATGGCAAAGTTAAAGCCCCTGCTATTGTTTTTGACGAGAACTCTCTGGCCTATACAAATGGGATTCTTGGCAGAGAGCTGAGTGAAAATAGTTGATTGCTTGTTATAAGTAGTTAGATTTTGTTAGGGGATAGAGCACTGCTACTTGTGTGGTAGATATGAGAAGGAAAGAATTAGAGCTATATTTAGAGAGAATAAGAAATAAACTAGGTGATGTGCTGAACACTAATATAATGAAATAGAAACCTGTAATAACTGCAAGGACTTTACACTGTTAATAGAATTCGTTTACCCCTCCATTTTTATTGCTGCAAATCAAAGCGTAGAGGCAATGAGAAATTATTACACGTTTCGCACCAACTAATCATTAAGACGTAAAGGAGTTGATGAAAGTGTGATGTAAGTGGGGCAGTTGGCTCCGTATTACTATGCTCTTATATATTACGAGTAAGAGAAATTGCTTTGGAAGAATAAAGTTGGGAGAGATTAATTAAGTGAGACAGACTGGCTGAGTATTAGAAAGTACGTTGAATATATTGACTGACTGGTGTCAATAACTGGTGTTGTAAAAACTGTTCTTCTACTGTAGGGCAAGGTCGGCTCTATTTATCTGGAATTCTCCTTCCCTGGTTTGGCCTAGGTGGGGTGTAATTAGGTTTTTCTGATCCCATTACAACCTGCAAGTTTTATTTTACCTTCAAGAACTTTCTCAGTGTACTGCTGATCTCGTTACATACATATGATGAGCAGCGGACTATAGAGGCTTCATGGAAGAGTAAATCTAAATGCAGCACTGCTGGATTTTCACTCGAAGTCTTTGCGTGAGTTTTAGTTGCTTGAAATGATTATTTGGGAGTTGTGTTGCAGATTCTCCCATCATAATGTTAGTCAGCTCTTCAAACTTATTTGTGACTTCTCGGACTTCTTGTTTGCTTGTTGAAGGTTCTGCAGAGTCTGCGAAAAGTTGTAAAACGGCTTGATAGCTAATTTTATAATCCTTCAGATGTTGTTTTTCGACTGCTTGAAGCTCTGAAATAACCGAACTTTTAAATGAGTTTTGGTAACTTAAAGATTGTTGAACCATTCGTCCGTTTAACGCAGAATGCATGTCAGAGGGAGGGCAAGAACTTGTTGAAGGAGTGTGTTACCAAGCGCCGTTACAGCCGATATCAGCAACATGAAGTCTGCAGCGCTTGTTACTTATTGTTGCTGTGAATTACCTCAACAGAGGACTTTATTCTATTCTAGTATTGTAATAAAAAGACAATTGATTGATTGTAAAAATTCTAGCTTTATGAAGTGGTTTTAGAATGCATTATGAGGAAAGTCATGTGAGTTCCAAGTCAGTTTATTGTACAACTAAAAGTAAGAATAATTATTTTGAATATAAAATAATAATATTAATATAGAATAAGATAATATTAACAAATTCACAGTCTTAGTACAAATATAGTGGATTAACTAGTGTTTATTTAGATAACTCTGTAATCAGTAAGTTGTGCGGAGAGATTCTGAATATAAATTCTCCCAAGGGAAAACCAGGGTATGAGAACTGCAACGCACCAATCTCTTCTGCAGTGCTATAACTATAAATAAATAACTACAGAAAATAAACGCCGTTTTCCACCCCTTTTCATTGCTGCAACACAAAGCGGAGAGGCAATGAGAAATTATTCCACGTTTCGCACCAACTAATCATTAGGACGTAAAAGGGGTGATGAAAGTGTGATATAAGGGGGGCAATTGGCTCCGTATTACTATGCTCTTATACACTGCGAGCAAGAGAAATTGCTTACTGCTTGTTTTAAATAAAAGTACCGTTGCAGGACTATAAAATTATAATTCCTATTACAAGAGAATTTGTGATTGTATATTTTCATAATATGAAACTCATCCGCAGATTGCAAATGAATTAATAAATGTGCTAAATATGAGAATCAGAATGGGGGGGGCCGAGGAGAGTTCCATTAGTTTAGTCTAGCGTTAATGCACATGCAAATGCATTTCCAACGGCAATCGTTCTGTCTCACCCATTCTCTCTCTCTCTATATACATACATATATATATATATATCTTCTCATGCCCACACACTGGAAATTATTCCTCGTACAAATTTATTTGAAAATTAATCTACATAGAAGCCATTAATAATTAATTTATATGAAACATTTTAATAACTTGAATTAAATTATACTTAACAATATAGCCAGAAAATATAATTTACTGTAGTCTGTCTGATTAGTGCCTCATTTCTTCAATTTTTAATCCTATTGCATTAAGATTTTTAATAATCATTTTTACTTTATCTAAGAAAGATAAAAAATCAAGAGGAAATATTGTGATCGCCTGAAATTTTTGAAATTGAGAGTTTTTACCGGAATTACACGTTTTGAGGTCATCTGATTAAAAAATTTAGGGCACTGACATTGATAATGATTCACCCTAAACGGTGTGTCATTTCCCTGACGCCGTAATCGTAATTCTGGCAAGTGGGAATAGACGTCCTCCTTATATTAAACAAGTGACCCAAGTGTGTCCAGTCACTACCCCCAACAAGGTCCCCAGTCCTGTCCAGCTAAGGGACAGGAGGTAAGCCGAAACTCCCTGCTTAATTCCTTTTATAAATCTTTTAGCTTGGAGGCACCCCTGCGTGTCCCCCCAGCATTTCTCCAAGACTCTCATCTCCCAAAGTCTAATCTGTTCATCACGAAACCTCTTAGTGACGGCAAGGGCTGGTTCAGGACCACAAAATGGTAATGATGATCCCTCCCTAGCCAGCTGATCCGCCCACTCATTGCCCTCTATTTCCGCATGTCCAGGTATCCAATAGAGACGCACCTTACCCCTCCGAGCCAAGGCGTTAAGCCTTCTCCTACATTCTCCCACTAGTTTCGAGCTCCACCATGGCTTGCTGAAAGCCCTCAGTGCGGCCTGACTATGGAGAATATCCGCACCTCTTTAATCTCTCCCTGTACTGTATAATTAATTGCCTTCAAGATATACAAATATGGGAGAATCAATACTTTATAAAAACTAGATCTTTGAGAAAAGTATAATCATACTTTTCCCCCAAAACCTCTCTCAAATGAATTTAATCAGGAACTAGTCCGATGATAGGCAGTGTTGGCTGTAACGAGATCAGCACTGCATTGACAAAGTTAGAGAACACTCCTCGGAGGTCGGCAATGCACTGAGAAGGCTCCGGGAGCACTATTGGTCTTTCTGATCGCAATGCATACCCCCTTAAAATATATATATATTTATATGTATTAATATTATTTACTATTTCCTGATACTTTTTTTTTTAATAATATCAAATATCATGTATACATATATTGTTTATATAATGCTGTCTAACATCTTGTTAGTTACTACAAAACATAGGTATACAAAAAACACTGAGGTATATCTCACAAAAACTTAATAAAAATTATAAATGTTATTCGAGTTGAAAGCGACAGACTTTTTCAGGTGAGAGGAGTGAGAGAATTGTTGTGTCGAGTTGAAAGATGGCGATAAAATCTCATATCACACAGTTTGAGTTGACAAGGTGCCATTGTCAGTTTTGTAGTTTGCCGGTTAGCTGGTAAGGTAACGGGTCATGAAGAAGTTGTAGAAGAAAAAGAAGAGACCGTTGGAGTAGAGAAGAAGGGGGATGGGTTTCTTTCTTACTTAAAAGTGAGAAGCGAGTGTGTGTGTGTGTGTGTGAGCAGGTATAAAAGTGTGGATATGTGTGTGTGTGTGTGTGTGTGTGCACCGGCGCCTGTGTAAAAGAGTACAAGGGAAACTAGATACTCTGTCAACTGCCCGTTTAACCCTATTACTTTACTACACCTGCTTTACAACATAGCCTTCGAACGAGCCAGAATTTCATAGCGGGTTATTTCGTTCACTTTATTTACACCAGTTCACAAGAAACAAAAAATAAAATAAAACAATGTAGTGCTTGTCACGGGATCATCTCCGTTTTAGATAATTTTCTCGCCCCAAAGCGTATTCTCTTCATCATTTGGGAAGCAATAATTTTGAAGGTTATTTAATTTTTTTTTTTTTAATGTAAGGCGCGTCAACATCCTATGGTCATTGGCGCCCGTAGCATTCTCAGTGAACTGCCGGCCTCCGGACAGTGTTCTCCCATTACAGACAACACTGTCCATCACCAGACAGTGAGCTGTAGAGGCTCCTAGGAAGAAAAAATCTAAGGGCAGCAGTTGGACTCGAACCCGGGGCCTCCGCGTTGCTAGTCCAGCGCGCTACCACTGAGCTACTCCCTTCCTTCCAGTATTGAAGGTTATTTAATCATATTATATAAAGTAAAGTAAAGACTATTTTTTCAGGCGGGCTTAACGTCCAAATACCAAATTAGGTGTCGTAGGACGGGGGGGGGGCGAAAGCACCTACTTCAGAATTAACATTTTTTAAAGAAATATAAAATTTAGAATTTATACGCGGGATGCGAACTGAAGACCTCCTAGTTACAAGTCCATGTTCATAACCACTACACCAACACCTGCCTCCAATATTATATAATGACAATAGTAGTTAAGATATTATTTACTTCTGTAAAAGAAAGTATTTTGATCGCATCAAATTTTCAAAATTTTTTGACGTCCTCTGGGTTTGAAAGAATATGTATTTAGTAAATGTCTATATGTATGAGGTTATGTATGTCTGAGTGAACAAAATATCTCAAAAACGAAAAAAAGAAAAAATAAAGGAATTGCAGGAACCTGAAATCTGATATTCAATTTACAAGAAAATGAAAATTTTTCTCAAAAACCTGGACATTAAAGCATATATTTCAGATTTTTCCCGTTTTTCTAGAAAATTGTTCCAATGATTTTCTTTAAGTTAAATGAAAAAAAAATAATGCCTATTACTAATTTCATTTGAAATATTTTCCAAACATAAAATTCATATTGTAATGTTAACTTTTATTCTAAATTACCACTTCAGTACAAAGTATGGTTCTACAACATTGTTAAAATCCCAAATTTGAGAAACAACCAGTTAACCGGAAGTGCAACGTTTAATATGTCTCTTGAGTTTTTCGGATTTTCTCATAAATGGCTATAAAGATTTTATTTAAGCAGTGGCGGCTCCTGACTTGGATATGTGGGGGTTCAACATTTTTTTTTTAAACACTTACATTACCTATCATTATTAGTAGCTTGGCTAGTTAGAAATCATGAAGTAAGCCAAGAGCCAGGTAAAAACTTGCAACCCTCCTCTACAATTAAATATATTAAATTAACAATAAATCTGTCACTGTGCACCTAGAGAGAAACTGTGAAAAAAAGAGTGGTACCGTTTGAGTTCGAAAATTAAGTGGTTAACTTAACGGAAATTTGTATTATCATCTAAAAAAGTGTTTCGGTTCAAAGGAAATGTCAATGAGTTAGCATTGATTCTTTGCTGGGTCATATCTCTTAGTGATGTTTTAAGTACCAATACCAACATTAAATTTTTATAAATATAAAAGCAATATATAAAAATCCACACATTGGCACAGGCACATCACACCACAAAAAATCTAGTGTGAAACACACACACACACACACACACACAAAACAATACATTTGCTAAAAACATTTTTTTTAACTCCGGGTAAGATCGGGTAAGTTCGTTCATAGATCGTAAGTAATGTTCGTCGCGCAAGAATCCCCCACTCTTATTTTAAAAAGTAATAAGGAATATACACTTTTCTATACTAACACAAAGAAATTTTTTATATATACATATACATATATACTAAATTCTCCGGCGCGACTCCCAACTGTGAACCCCCAACTTCCTACTTTTTTATACATCTCCTGATAAGTGCATGCATTATACCTACAATCGTACAAAAATGCACAATACATTAAACAAAACATTAGAGTGAGCTCCTATACTGATATACGTTCCTGTTCTTTTAGTTCTAATTCTCCTCGGACTTGACAAACAAATTATTTTTTTCACATCATTCTCATTCATTTTTTTACATGGATTTGATTGAAATTTGATATCAGGCAATATATACTATTTTTACTGTGACTAAGGTTTAAGGTTTGAAACTAATATAAATAAAAATGAAAATATTTTTTGAAATTGAAATATGAATAAGAGAAAGTAATAAACGTATGATAATTTGTTACTTTTTATTTTTTTCAAATAGCTGGGGGGTTCAGTCGCGCAATCGCGAATACCAGTAGCCGCCACTGTATTTAAGCATAGTTTCAAAGTTTATACGTAGATATGAACCTAAAAGTTAGGATTATCTCTAAATTGGACAACCATATTTCTGTACTCAAAGGTAACGTTATTATAATGGATGTGTTAGGTGGAAAGAATTTGGGTCTGGTTGATGAAATAAGAAGACTGGGTTAACAATGGTTAACTATGTATAATAATAATGAGTGACACTGTCTGTCTGGACTTTACACTTGTAATGATACTGTATGGTAGAGTGAAAATGGGTAATGACACGTAGTGATTGGCTATATAAACTCAGTAGTATGAACTGTCCTCTTGCTGGACTGTTCGTCGCTCTATATATATATGTTTTCCCACTCCAGTCCGAGAGAGTGGTTGGGTTCATTTCTCTTCTCTCTTTAGTTGTTGTTAGATGATGTAACTTGTAGATGAGTGGGAGAAACATATATATATAGAGCAACGGACAATCCAGAAAAAGGACAGTTCAATACAGTTCATACTACTGAGTTCATACAGCCAATCACTACGTGTCATTACCCAATTTCCGCTCTACTATACAGTATCATTACAAGTGTAAAGTCCAGGCAGATAGTGTCACTGATTATTATTATACATAGTTAACCAGTGTTAACCCATTCCTCTTAATTCATCAACCAGACCAAATTCTCTCTACCTAACACATCCATTATAGTTGTACGAGGCATGTAAGTAAGTGTACTGAATTTTTGTTGGTTACAAAAATTTTTATTTGAACAAAAAAATTACCTGGTTACATTAGTACGTATGTAAGCTATTTTTCGACATAGTCACCATTCCTCTCAATGCAGGTGGTGAACCGGGGTATTAATTTTTTGATGCCTTCCTCGAAGTAGTTTCCCGCCAACCCCTTCGTCCACTTCTCCACATCCCCCTTCACCTCCTCGTCGGTTGAAAACCTTTTTCCACCCATGTGCAGCTTCAGGGAGGTAAAGAGATAGTAATCTGAAGGTGCTAGGTCAGGGGAATGCGCGGGATGGTTCAGGACATCCCATTTAAACGAGGCAAGCAGTGTGTGGTCTGGCATTGTCGTGCAGCAGGCAGACTCCCTTTGACAGCATGCCCCTCCTTTTGTTCTGAATCGCCCTCCGCAATTTTTTTAGGGGCTCACAGTATCTTGCAGAGTTGATGTTCTTCCCTTGAGGCATATATTCAATTAAAATTATGCCTTGACAGTCCCAAAACTCGGATGCTAAGATTTTATTGGCTGAAATTGTGGTTTTGAACTTTTTGGCGGAGGGTGAAGAGGTGTGACGCCACTGTTGAGACTGCAATTTGGTTTCAGGTGTGTAGTGTGCAACCCAAGTTTCATCTCCAGTAATGATGGAGCGGAGAAATTCATCTCCATAGTGTTTGTAGCGTCTCAAAAACTCTTGCCGTGTGCAAGAGCACATGAATTGCATGAGAGCATGAATATTTCACACTAAGCGGGAGATTGGATTGACATTTTTCACGAAACGTTTTGTCGCGTCGACAGTTCTCAACGTACTGACCTCGAACCAGTCATGCAGGGGAGGAATCACTATCGTGTAGCCAACATGTCGAAAACAAAATCCCTTCGGCCGTGAGAGCCTCAGTACACTTACTTTCGGGACATGCCTCGTAATCCGGTCTGCAGTATAGCCACTTTAAAGATAGCTTGTCCTCAGCCTCGTTGTCTACTTTACGCGACTCCATCAATTATCTATATGCATACAAAAGGACCACTATGCTCTTAGTAAAAAATCCAAGTTGAAAATAAAATTTGCCAATTTAAATTTTAATTATTGCATTTCGAGAAAGTCGTGAGCGTATCATAGCAGATTGATTTCCCTTTATAAGTGTTGCTTTAATTGAATTGAGAAAGTTTTCAACATAAAATTATTGATGTCTTTATAATCAACCATATAATGGTACTATTAATGTAAATAAATAAAATGGAAGTTAAAATATCAGGTACCAACAATTCAATAAACGTATCATAATATTTTGAAACAATTACATGTATCAATGACACAAAGATAGTTTACTGTTTCAATGGACAAAATACGAACCATTTGTATGAGTTAAATTGTTTGAGACATTTGATATTGCCGAATTGAAAGGGCCTAACAAGTGACGGAATGTTTGGAGAATATTTAAAATTAATTATATTCTTGTATTTTTTTTTTAATTTAAGGCGCGTCAACATCTAAGGTCATTGGCGCCCCGACTTTCTCAGTGCATTTAAATAAAACAAATACATCATTGCTTAAAAAAAGCAATAGAAAAGAGTGCTCAAACTACTCAAGCATTGGAAGACTGTATGGGCGCCTTTAGAAAGAAAAAATAGAAGCGGAAAATGGAAAAAAAGATAAATGAAGGGCAAGCTGGCTTCAGATCAGGTTATTCCTGTTTGGTCCATTATATTTAATCTCCAGCAGCTTGTGGAAAAGGAAATAATGAGAAACAAGGAGGTACATTTGGTCTTCTTAGATCTCCAAAGAAAAAAAAAACAACAATTTGGTTCCTCACAAAATGATATGGAAAACATTGGAAAAAGCTGGACTGAGTGAATAGTTAACAGAATTCATACAGGAATTACACAGAGACATGGGAAGAGTGGAAATAGTGTGGCTTTCTTAAGAAATTAACATTTAGAAAGAGCTTATAGCAAGGTTGATCCAGTGTCACTAACATTGTACTCGCAAAATGTACAGGAATATTCTATGTAGGGTTTGATCTTAAATGCAGAAAAGTGCTTGTATATGCTGGTAGATCAGCTTTTAGAGGCATTAGAGATAGAACCAATATGAATCTAAACCTGCCCGATTAAAATTACTTTCGAGTAGGGTAGTAGTGATAAAGCCATTACAGCAAAAGTGAGCAGGTGGATAAAAATTAGTTTTTATCGTTCCAGTGTTCAAACTAAGGTAACAAGGCTGACGGCGAATAGCTTGAAATGCATTCATCAAATAAAGCTTTTTTTACGCCATTGGAAAATTTCATACTTATGCGATTATGCAATATTCGTTTTGTCCAGTATATTAAATATAAACCAAAAGGAGAAAAAAAGGCAAATTTTTGTTATTATTGTCGATTTTAAGCGTGCTTTTGACACGGTTCCACACTCAAGATTATGGCATAAGTTATATGACCTAGGTATAAGCCCTAAAATGATTCAAGTCTTGAAAGATTTATATAACAAAGCAACATTGGTGATTGACGATTATACAAATGATCTGGGATTAATAGATATAAACAAAGGGGTATTACAAGGGGAAAAAATGAGCCCTTTATTATTTAATCTATATATTGCGGATATTGTAGCGTACTTCAATGAACAAGGTGCCAGAGGTGTCAGTATTAACAGCAATAAAGAATTGCTAATGCTTTATACGCGGATGACTTAGCTATTTTTGGGTACTCCCGTAATGATGTTAATTTCAAACTTAAAATACTTAAATCATATTGTGATAATAATTCTCTTGAAATTAGACATTGTCATGCCTAATACAACACTAATATAATACTGATATTGTAATTGTATATTGAAAACATAATGAGGGCAATTCATTGCTACAATTGTTAAACTTTTAAGCAATAAATAAATAAATAAATAAATGTTTACGCGATTATTAGAATATCTAGTAATGGAACAAATACTCGAACTTATATCCAATCATCAGAGAAATATAAATTAGTTAATTAATACCTAAAACAAACTAAATTTCTCCAGAGTTTTTTTCGTGATAGCCTGTTCTTTTTGTGGTCAACGACCGGTTTCGGGCGTTCGCCCATCATCAGGATGTTTTTGTCAAAACAGTGTGATAACATAGCCTTGTACAGAGCAAATTTAGAAGATATATATTTTTTTTTAGGACCCTAACTTTGTTTAAGAGGTCCTAACCCGCATTTGTTCTTGATGCCTGTGCGGGTAAACAAATGTTGTTTTTCACTTTTTATAAAGCTAGTTCCTTTTAAAATTTTTAAGTATTTATTTATACTAGCTGACGGTCATTCTGCTCGTTTTTATCATTTCTTATCACTAATTATTTCACAGTGGTCTTTCACTTTTTTGTCCACTCAATGAATAATTAAAAAATAAATAAATAAATAAAATAGTAAGTTAATATGGATAATTAATTATCAATGTAAATCTCCTTCAAAAATATGATTTAAGTTAAACATCTCCTGCTGGATGTTTTCATTTTTTAAAAGGAACAATGTACACCAGCCTTTAAAACAGCAAAAAAGATATCAACGAACCCCGTCTTAACCTAGTTAGGTCCTAACAAAAACACATTTAAACAAACAAGGTATCAACAAAATTCGCTCTGTACAATTATGTTATCTCACTGTGTTGACAAAAACATCCTGATGATGGGCGAGCGCCCGAAACCGGTAGGTAACCACCACAAAATCAACCAGGCTATCACGGAAAATATCTCTGATGCTTTCCAGCTCTGCGGAACCAACGACAACATACATCGTACCTTCACTTTGCCAGTTAATCTGGCACTGCTACATTATTCTAATATGTCTTATTATTCTTCGTTGTCTTATTACTTCACTTTCTGTATTTCTTATTATACATCATATCCCTTCTTATTTACAGCTACTACCTTTTTGGATTGTGCAAAGCGATTGAAAGTAAAAATATGCCTCGATATGCCATTTTACATTTTGTCTATTGCAATATCGCTTTACAAATATCGCCGTTTTACAAACATCTCTATCACTATTACCTGTCTCGCTATAACGATGCCTCTTTCTCCATATCTCTCGCTGCATTGTTCTATTTTCCTTTATCTTCATAACCTTTTACTTCGCTTTCTCTATTTTTTCCTATATAGCTATCTCTTCTTATTTCCATCTATTACTAAATCTCTCTCTCTCTCTCGTTCTCTCTTGGTCTTTACTACTATTCTAACCTACTTTTGTCTTTATCTTCTTTTATAATTAACACTCTCTTTATAGGTTTTACTTCTTAAACTAGTTTTCTTTAGCTCTGTTATCTATTTCACTCTGTCAGTTCCTTCTCACTCTCTCTCTAATTATCTCTCTCTCTCTCTCACTCTCTCTCTCTATCTCTTACACACACGCAAACATTGCTTTAGAAGTAATTTAAATTAAATTTTGAATTTTAAATTAATATTTGCCTCATGTATTGTAGAAGTAATACAAAACCAGTCCTATTGTAAATTCTATTCTGTGAAACCATTCAGAATATTCGTAGCAAGGCTATAAAATGGTGAATGGGTGGAACACAAACACCATTACCACATGTCGTGTGATATGTGTGTTAACATTTAGTGTTGGTATTCTGGTATATATACATACATTCGTGGTGTAATTGCAAGCCGACGACCACAAATACAACATCCTACTAGTACTACTACTGTGCGTTGTTGCATAATTACCGTGTCACTCATTTCAATGTTCTGCCCCCCCAGCCACGCCCCCACCTCTGCCACATTTTAACCAAATTTATTTGACAACTCTGATGAAAACAAAAGTGGAAATATTCAAAATAAATATACATTTGAATTTGAAATTTTCTTGAGTAGAATTCATTTTTCTGTTATTAAGTTTGAATACATAAAAAAGCGTTCATTGATTCTTTCATTTTTTGGAAAAGTCAGTGTCATTGAATAGAATCATGTTATTAAAAAAAAAATAATAATAATTTATTTAACGCTTTACGAGGAAGTACTGTGATCTTATTCAAACATTATCAACAACAAAAATTGAAACAAAAAGTCGCACTAAGTTTAAATAAATCTTCATGTATCACAGAGGAACCGGCCGGAAGTTTTTATCAAAATCCGTCAACCGGATTCTAGGAGAAATATTGTAATGGGCTGAAATCACTCCCCACCCCAAGTTCACTGCGATTTTCCCTCAAGCTGGTATGTGGGCAAACTAGGAGGAACTGGAAGGAGAAGTTCAAGAGAGACGACTAGTTCAGCTGCCTATATATAGATCCGGTAATTCTAAAGAAGAGACCATTATTTGTATCACCGTCCACCTGACAACATACCTGCTAGTCAGTCTGGCACTTTCTTGTTGCCACAACATCTCTCTACTGGCAGAGTATGTTGTCGGGTGGACAGTAATTCAAATAATGGTCTCTTCTTTAGAATTACCGGATCTATATACAGGCAGCTGAACTAGTCGTCTCTCTTGAACTTCTCCTTCCAGTTCCTCCTAGTTTGCCCACATAGCAGCTTGAGGGAAAATCGCAGTGAACTTGGGGTGGGGAGTGATTTCAGCCCATTACAATATTTCTCCTAGAATCCGGTTGACGGATTTTGATAAAAACTTCCGGCCGGTTCCTCTGTGATGCATGAAAATTTATTTAAACTGAACTCTGCCAGTCAGTCTGGCACTTTCTTCTCACGTTACCATTCTCTCACTATATAATGTTACAATCTAAAATTTCTTGCATTATTATAATCAGTACCTTTTTTTTTCAGGTAAGAAGACCTTCTGAATCTGCTAAATTTATATGTAAGTAAATGTTAATGCAATAAACTTAATTTACCTTCTCTTTTTCCTAAATGGCTAAATGGTACGGTCGGTTCACACACTCCTAAAAGTTAGAATTATAACCACTTATATGGAGAGGACATAGTCTAAGCACTTAGGTCACTTTGACTGAAATCCATTTCTATTTCGACAGAATTACATTAACATAAAAATATTAACATGACAAATAATCAAATGAAATTCCATATACCAATGTTTTTGGTGAAACCATATCATTACCATATTGATCACAACAGTCTCACAATGTTAGAATATCAGATATCACGTTTAAATTAGTTGGGTTAAATTGCAGTAGCTAAATTAATGAAATGAAATACATTTAAAAAAAAAGTACTTTTAAGTGTATATGTGATACGGTTGTTGTAAAGTTGAAGAGCGGTAAGCCCAAAGCCTATATAGAGCACATGTGTGGAAGATTCCTAGAGTATTTGATTCAATATGTATTTGCTTACTGGGAGACCAAGCTGCCGAGTGCGGGTAATGTATAGCGAACAGAAAACGATAAATTTGTGTGTGTGTGTGTGTGTGTGTGTGTGAGAGAGAGAGAGAGAGCGTGAGAATGAGAAAGTGAGAGAATGTGTATAAGATAGTAGTTGTGTTGGCAATGGTGTAACTGTTTTGTATTCCGGTTCCAGCCTGCTATTTCCGATTTAATCTTCCTTCCTGCACCAAGACCACCAAACACACTCGCACATTGTACAAGTCCCGCTACCACTTATTCCCAGTTCTCATACTCTTTCACTTACATACAATTCTGAAGAGTTTGAATCCCGTTTGCCTTCTCCATCTACCACAGTTGGGAAACCTCCACCTAAATTCACGATTACACTGAAGTGGAAGTTAAGTTCTTACTGTTTGGGACGACTCTGATTATAAACTGATATCACCTGCGATAAAGAAGAACTCCTGTAGGTATATACAAACTCACTTTACTCTTTTCCTGTATTGATTCATAAAGTTAAGAAGATTTTGATTCCTCTTTAATACTTGTCTCTACCTATCGCGCAGCCATGCTATCCTAATACCGATTAAAAATCCGGATATACGTACATTATATATTTTTTTTTTTGTTGTGTAATTTTAATTGTTATAACATTTTTAAAATAGTTATTTATTTTAAAACAGAAAAAAAAATCTGGTGTGAAATACTCACACAACTTTCTCTTACTCCAGAGTTTTCAAAATTATAATTGACAAATTTTATAGTTTGTGTACCAAATTTAATGAAATTCGTCGAAAACCAACTAGTAAAGTGGTACTTTAGGTTGAGGAATTTTCACAGATAACATACAGTCAGATCCCATGGTGATACCTAAATGGAATATCAAGTTTCAACTTTTTGCGGTTTTTCGTTTTTGAGCTATGCTGTTCAGATACACACACGCACACACACACCATTTGCTAAAAACCACATTTTTGGATTCAGGGGACTTCATAACGGATATTTCTGGTGAAAACTCCATATCGAAAATTTGACACGATTACATTACTTCCTCTTACTTGGAGTCTGTAAAGAAACTTACAGACTATTTCTTTAAAAAAAAAAAGTCTTTCTTTTTCGTAATGGAGAAATTTATCACTTAAGAATTTCCAGTGGTATAAAATATAAAGATACTTTAAAAAACCAAATTTTCATTAAATCTCAGAACTTTAATTTCAAATAAAAATTCAATTAACCTAAACAGACACGGACGCAACAAAGATCCCCACTCCTGGTCCAATGATAATAAACTAATTTAAGTTTTATTATTGTTATTACTATTATTATTGGAAAATCTTTTGTTGTTAAATTAAAATTTTATAAATCCCCACTAGTAAGTTAAAGGAACTTCTGTGTAATATAACTTCAGTTTAATTTTTTTTAAAGGCGCCTTTGTTTTTGTAATTTATTTCAGTCCTAATAAGAAGAAAGTGTTGTAGACGCTATAAAGAGTTCCATTTACCTTCTATCCTTTTTCTACCCCATCCTCTTTAATTAGGGTTAATAAATATAGTGAGCAACAAGTCGTCCTTAGTGGGGTATAACACTAATTTTCTAATGTATTTTATACCCAGGCTATGTAATATACACTCCGGTACACATTTGCTACCAAATAAACTCAAACATACAATATAATTCAAGTCAAACTATATCCACCCCCCACCTAGTTACCTGGAATATTGTTTATATACAGGTAATAATTGCAGTTCAGTTATTTATGTTGTGTAATTAGGTCACAAAATAAATAAAAAAAAAGAAAAAAAATTACATGCCTTGTTGTATTACTGTAAATTGTGATATAAGATGTTATTTACTTTAATGAACTACTTTTTCTTGAAAAGTCTGTGAACTTTACAAGAATTTACAAGGGCCTTAAGATTTTGCTAATATTAAATCATTTCTTGATTGGTTTTCATTTTATTATTTGTTAAGAGAATATATTGTAATCTTGTCGAATTTTTACCATTATATAAAGGGCTGAAATAGTGGATTTCTAACCACCGGTGTATGTATGTGAGAGAGAGAGAGAGAGAGAGTGTGGGAGAGAGAGCGAGAGAGAGATATCTGCATCACTCAAAAACGAAAAATCGCAGGGGTGCCTCCAAGCTAAAAGATTTATAAAGGCAAGCAAGCAGGGAATCTCGGAGTATCTCCTGTCTCTTAGTGGGACGGGTTTGAGGACCTTGGTAGGAATAGTGACTGGACACACTTGGGTGCAGAGTCACTTGTTTAACATGGGGAGGACGCGGAGTCCCATTTGTCAGAATTGTGATGACGGAGTTAGGGAAACGGTGTATCACTACTTATGTCAGTGTCCCCGTTTCGCTGGAACTAGGTTTCGTATATTTGGGAGGACACCACTCTCGCAGGATTGCCTGGGCGAGTTGGAGTTTGGGGATATCTTGAGATATTGTAGATTAACCGGCAAGTTACCGGGGGAGATTAATTAAGGGGTTACGGGGGGGTATCGGGGGGATAAGAGCCACGTAGGCTTAGGTCCCGCGCCTTTCGGGCACCCGTCCTGATAATAATAATGTGAGAGAGAGAGAGAGCGAGAGAGAGATATCTGCATAACTCAAAAACGAAAAATCGCAGAAAGTTTATGTTTGATACATCGTTTATGCTCTACTAGGAGAATTGATAGTACCAATTTGGTTTAAAATCGGACAACCGAAAAAGTACCACTTTACCGAATAGATTGATTACTTTTTTGCAATTTTCTCGTAAATGGCTCTAACGAATTTCTTTAAATTTATTCTATCGACTACATATATAAAGAGCAACCTCATTCTTTTGAAACATATCTCGGGAAAAAAATCATTTAAGGGGGATTTTCAGGGAGAGGTGGCATATGCATTCCTTTAACTAAAGTACTATTTAATAAAAATTAATTATACGATTCTATCATCTGTAAAATTTTAAATAGAATTAATTATATTGCCAGACATCTCTATATAATGGGACTCGTGCCTGGCCCCTTTTGTAGAGTTTGTGAGACTGAGGAGGAAACACCCATGCATCTGATGACGAATTGTTTGGGTTGTGAGGAGATTAGGTTTAGGACCTTCGGCCGGAATAGGATATCGGTAGAGGATCTTAAGCTGTGTCCTTTTAAGGTTTTGGTCCGATTTGTCCGGTCTGTGGTGAAACTTAGATGGTTAAAACCTGGGCCTGGATTTTCGTTGTAGTCCCAGTGGTTGTTGTTCTTTAGGAGTAGCTATATGGGCCCTGGGAGGCTTTGGATAGCGTAGGGTTTGCCCTCCCCTTCTGCCAATAATAATAATAATAATAATAATAATAATAATAATAATAATAATATTGCCAAAATTCCGAATTTGATGGAAAGCGTTTTTTTTTTATTGAAATGGAGACTTTATTGAACAGTTTTTCTCAGGTTCTTGTGGTTTTACTCCATAAAAATAAGAGACGGGTTTTCAGTAAACTTAGTGTATTTAAACTGGGTGTATTAAACTATACCTACCTACAGTGGCCTATCACTTCTATTTGAAAATTTTTCAGAAAAAAAAACAATTAAGGGGGGTGGGGTTTTGAGGGATGGGGAGATTATGTTTGTCTCAAAAAGGTAGCTTTTATAAAAGTTTAGATTCACTCAATATATTAGTATAGGTTGTAGATTGTTGTAAGAGATTGTTGCACTGCGACATGAAAGATCTATTGAGTCCCCCGGAGCCTTCTCAGTGCACTGCGGCGTCCAAGCTGTGTCCTTTAGCTACAGATAACACTGCTCATCATTGGACAGTGAGTTGTGAGGGCTCCTAGGAAGAGAAAATCTAAGGGCCACATGCTGGACTCGAACCCGTCACCTTCGCGTTGCTAGTCCTCCGCGCTACTACTGATAGTTTGTGACCTGTGTTTTCCTTGCCTGTAAAGTAAAGAGGGTCTGTAGTTTAAGTGTATCGTATACTGTTCTGACTAAGTGTATGGAGTACTGAGCTGTGGTAACCCGTGGGGTCGCTACTCCCCAAGTAACTGCATGCAACAATGTAACTGCCCTTTGCGGGCAATTTATTAGTATAGAATCAGTCAATTCGAACTATGTAAAATAAAGTAAGAGATAGAAGTATATGTTTTAAACCAGTTAATAATAATATTAATAATAATAATAACGGGTCTTTATTTCTATTTGAAAAATTACAATATTGAAGCAATATGAAAATATTACAGACAGTCTATACTCTTGGCCGAATGACCGTCAGAGGAGTTGCCAACTTTATATAAAATACATGTTTTAATATTAGAACAAAATAAAATACAAATAAAAAATAAATAAAAACAACACCTTCTTTTACCTTAAACAGAACAATTGGACTTGGTTATAGTTGAATTCTAGGACTAACTCGTATCCTGTACTGCCATGCAAATTTAGAATAATTAGGCAGGCCAACCCAGTATTCTCCACATAAACAATTCATAAATTCACTGGCACTAAGCTCTTTTTTATTGAAATATTTAATCCTGAACTCATTTAGTATTGGGCACTTAGCTACAAAATGAAAACAATCTTCTTCTTCATTTAAGTTACAAAGGGAACATAATTTTATATGCATAAATGCAATAAATGAGCATTTATTTAAATGTAGGATTTCACCCCGAACTTTTATAATCCAGCTGATTGACCTAGCATCCAGATTACTATTAATTACTAGGTTATTTGTTAATAATTGTTTATATATAATACAGCGTTGACTTTTTTCAGCACATATCTTGTATTTATTAATAAAATGTTTTTTTTTTATTTTATCTAACACATCCGAGATCCCCACACTACCACTTACTAACCCATCCAAACTCACGTCATTACAAAATTTCATAATTTTTCCCAGTCAGTGGACCAAAATCTTTTTTTCTTTATCACCTTGTTGACATATAAATTTGGATACCTGTGTGATGGCGAGTACATACATCTATGAATGTACTTTAGATGAAGTTTCAGTGTACACAAGTATGTCGGAACAATATCAGTCTCGAGATAGACAATGAAATCCGGACTGTAAGCTGGCAAATATAAAACTTTTTTTATAAAATGCTTAAGCGGTAATTCCACTAATTTGTACATTGTGTACCCCATATTTGTGCACCATAACGTATAATTGATCTGGATACAGCATTAAAAACTTGCAATTTATCGGAAAACGGAACATATTTATTTAAACCAGTTATTACTTACTATTTTTACTAATTATAACTACTACTAGAGGAGCAATTGTGTCATATTTTTGAAATTATGTTTCCAAACTTAAATATGACCGGAGTACGATTTTTTTTTTTTAAACAATTGGTCTAAACGAAAAATCGCTGGAAGCTCCAATATGATATTACATTTATTAGTACCATCGGATGCCCGCAAGGGGTATAGGGAGCACCGACCCCACGGTTTACCACAGCTCAGTACTCCATGCATTTCGTCAGAACAGTATACAGTACACTTAAACTGCACACAGTCTACACTTTACAGACAAGGACAAAAGCACTACACAAACTAGGGTCTCCGTTCCCAGTTAATTGGCGAAAGCCAAGGGAGAAGGAGGGGATTAGCTCAGCGGTAGCGCGCTGAACTAGCAACGCGGAGGTCCCGGGTTCGAATCCAGCTTCACTTTAGATTTTCTCTTCCTAGGTGCCTCTACAATTCACAGTAGATAGGGGGTACAGTAGATCTTTCAGGTCGCAGTGCAATAATCCCCTACAACAATCTACAATCTACTCAGGGGACCTCAAAATCTGTATATCCGGTGAATTTTCGATTTCTAAAATATTGACACTGTTGTAACAATACTGGTGGCGTTGGCAGTTAAAAATCTGCCCTTTATATTTTGTTGAAGGGGGTTAAAAGAAAATAGAGTGCTGAGTGCTTTGACTTCTCTTCTAACGAGTCTTGTAACTGGGTCTGACCCTTCTGCTACGCAACGCACAATTTTCCTTTGACCTGATATATTATTTATAAAACATATAATTTCTTGCCTACATCACAGTGTTGAGGAGTAAAGGTGTGTATATTGTTGCAGTGTCTTATCATGGTATTTTCAAAATGCAAGAGGGATAGGAAATTAGACAATATATAAGAAAGTATATATTAAATTTTAAGAATAAAGATATATTTTATGAATTACCATGATTTTAATTTTTACGTACTTTTTATATTTAAAACAAGCGTGGTTAAGAAATATTAAATTAGATGAAACAATTAAAGAAATAGCATTTTTTAAATAATAAAGTATTATACAAATGGTTAAATAATATTCATAAATCATAAATACACTTTATTTTAGGTCCAGTACATATTTACATAATAAATTAGAGTGCCAGAAAAGGATCTATAACTCTGAGATTCAAAATAAAAGAGTAAGCAGGGCTATTCCAATATTAGGAAAAGGACGAACCAAAAAAACCTAATACAAAAATAAGATTAAAAGAGAATTTTAGATAAAACTTAGCTACTTAAGATATACTTAATTCTTTTATGTTTGTAATGAATATATCAATGACTTTGCCATGTCATTACATCAATCACACATCAAACGATTCCATTACAAATATTTACATTATACACACTTATATCATTGTTACTTATTTCTGAATTTAAGAAAAATCTTTCTGTCGCTTGTTTTATTATGACATCCTTAATGAATGGTAAACCAGTCTGTTCGTGGAGGGAACTAATCAGTGTGTACCTAGGAGAATCTGTAGCGAATCTCAGTAACTTATTTTGGATTCTCTGAAGTTTTAGCATTTTATGCTGCAGCGGCATAAGTTAAGACAGGTCTCACCACTACTATGTATAATAAGATTTTATTATTTGTACTCAGCATTGAATGTCTATTTAAAAGTGGGAAAAGTGAGACTATTAATCCTTTACATTTGTTTTACAAATGGTATTCACATGCTGAGTAAATGTTAAAGATCTGTCCATCACCAAACCAAGATACTTTACTTTGGTGGACCAGTCTATATAGTGATCATTAATTTTCAATTTATGTTGTAATATCGGCCCTTCTTTTAGTGAATAAAATAACTTTGAGTTTTATTCTCGTTTACTTTTATTTTCCAACGATGGAAATATTTATATATTCTATTAAAATTTTTTGCTAGTCTATTTATTATTGTGTCTACCCGCCACGGTGAAGCATAAATAGCAGTATCGTCAGCAAATAACGAAAGGTTAATATCCTCTTTTAGCGGAATATCGCTTATAAAGATCGCGAACAATGTCGGAGAAATTACTGAGCCCTGAGGGGGGCCTGCAGAGAGGTATCTACGCTGAGAACTATCGTTACCTATTTGCACTTCGAATGATCTATTATGTAGATAAGAATATATTCATTTTATTAAGAAAACTGTAAACTATTAAATTGTAAATCAGGCCGTTATGCCAGACGGTATCGAATGCTTTCTCTATGTCTAATAAGACCATTCCGGTATGTTTTTTTGTTGTTGAAATTGCTGGTCAGATGATCGGTCAGTCTAATGAGTTTATTAAAATTAAAAATAAATAAGAACTAAAATAGTTAAGGAATAAAACTATTCTTACAAAAAATAGTTTGTATTTGTTTAGTTTCATGATTGTTAGAACGTTGCAAATTTTTATATTATATTTTGCAAATTTTTATATTTTGGGCAGTTGTATGAAAAAATCTGGTGTGAAACACTCACACAACTTTCTCTTACTCCTGTTCTCAAAATGATAATTGACAAATGTTATAGTTTGTGTACCAAATACAACGAAATTCGTCGAAAACTGAAAAAGCTGTTCAGTATAAGCGCACTTCCGGCTTACAATTTTCTTAAAACTTGGAATTTTGGCCATCTGTTTATTTCTAATTAATTTTGTTTGGATGATAGAATTAACTATGGATTGTATAATCAACTATGATACCACTTTAGGGGAAGCTGTAACCCCACCCCCCACCCCTAAATGAATTTTCCCAGGAAACGTCCTTAAAACCTCCCCTAAAACTGCCCTTAAATTAATTTTTCCAGAGAAACGTCTTAAATAAAAAATGTAGATCATTGCAGTTTTATTTTGTATACGAAGTTTCAAGAAAATCTTTGTAGCCATTTTTGAGAAATTTGCAAAAACTTAAAAAAACAACTAGTAAAATGGTACTTCCGGTTGAGGAATATTGACACATAACGCACCGTCAGATCCCATGATGATACCTAAACTTAATATCAAGTTTGAACCTTCTACGATTTTTGGTTTTTGAGCTATGCTGTTTACATTGATACACACACACACACACACACACACACACACACCATTTGCTAAAAACCACTTTTTTGGGCTCAGGGGACCTCAAAACGGATATTTCCGGTGAAAACTCAATCGAACTCATATCGAAAATTTGACGCGATTACAATACTTCTTACTAGGAGTAAGAGAAAGTAAAAATTAATTCTGAGAACACAGATGAACATTGATTCAAAAATAATCGATTGAAAAACCGATCAGAACCAACAAGATACGATGGATAAAATTATAGATGTTATCCAACTTTGCATATTCATTTACAATAAATTATGTCATCGAAATTTCAGATTATAAATAAACATTTGTCAATTATAAATTAAGAAGTAAGAGATAGAAAATGGTGAGTTTTTCTTTCTACGTGTGTATTTTCTTAGAAATAAAATCTGAGTTCATACAATAGTGTGGGGAAAAGTGTTTTTCTACTTCTTTTCATTCAACTGAAGGTGTGGAAAAAAAAAATAAAAGAAAGAAGCTTCTTGCAGGCAGCTTCTTCCAGTCAGAGCTATTCTCACACTCTTGAGAATTTTCCCAATACTTTATCTTGTTTGGTCTACTTTTCCTTATATTTTCTTTTTTCATCTCAGGAGTTAATACCTTCATATAATGTAACACATGTGAATAAGGAGCAGAAGAAAATAAAGAAATGTAACTTCTTCTTTTTTTAAAAGCTAAAAAGTTTTTATACATAGTACACCGAATTTTCTTTCTGCATTTTCAACCAAACTTTATGTTGTTATTATTTATTTAAAGTAAAAAAAAAAGAAGGATAGTTTCTCTTTTCTACAACTGTTGGATAATGTGGCAATTATTCCACTAATACCAATTGCTAAATGGTATTTTTAAACTCTAGACTAAGTAATATAAAGTCAATTGTTCTCCAAAAAAAAATATTTCAATCAAAAGTGTTGAGCCATAAACAAGTTTTAGTGGAATCAGATGTCTCTTGAAGAGGGTTATGATGCGATGAATTGTTGGGAGTTAGTTAGAGATTTTTAGATAGTTGTTACTCAAAATATGAACTACTAATTTACGAAAATAGATATATATTTTAAACAATAATTTAAACGTTTGAAAAGATAAACTACAATTAATTTAAAATGATTTAAATGGTAACTAGAATGCACAACTATAATGATTGATGAATAAATATATGTTTAAAAACCTTAGATAGGGACGCGCTCGTGATGTATGAACCGATGTCGTAAATGACTGGTAGAATCCTAATTAAACGCTGATAAAATACTGAAGAATACTCATCCCCTCTTCCGGTGGAGAGTGACGTTTATATTGGCATCACTCACACATTGACAAGTGTGTAATTACGGGACACACTAAAACATCTCTTGCCGTGTGTTGACCCTAGGTCTTGAATAGGTCGGTGACCAGTGTGGCAACAGATGATGGCGGTTATCAAAAGACTGTAGCCAGGTGGTCTTTTGAGTGTTTGTTGACCCTTGTATATCGGCCAGGTGGCTTCTGTACACTGACCGTATAATGACCCTTTTGAAAGGGTTCTTGTTGAAAGGGTTTTAGCGGTGTGTCTTTGGCGGTCCCTTTGACCGTGTACTGACCGCGGCTCTTGACCTGAATAATAGCGACTGGCTGGC